>JAQGAF010003042.1:0-19328 GCA_034687865.1 Kryphioiulus occultus
TGATGGATTACACCCCCCTGCCACATGGCACATCTGTGCTGACTGCAGGGTACTGAGTTGAATTGAATTGAATTGAACAGTGTGTGGTGTTTTTTCCTTTTTTTCCCTTTTATTTAGCTTTTGTTTCGTACAACAAATTTTTTTCAAAATAATCATTTACTCGTAGAGCATAATACTCGTAGTGCATAATGTGTCGTTGGAATCTGATCACGTTCAGTTTTGGATTTTCAGCATCATTTTTGTTTATTTTTTTTTATAAATAAACTGCTGAATTTACTGCTCTACGAAACACACGGTGGCCTGACTAATTTTACGTGGGAAAACAATATTTAGCAATTCTAACAATTTATCAAAGTATCCTGAGAAGTTTTTTCCAATGCTCACGTTATGGGTTGAATGATTTACAGACACACGGTATCTGTAGTTTTTTTTTGTTGTCACACATGGAGAATTTATTACTTCAACACAGTGTAGTGTGTTTTTCCTTTTTCTTTTTTTTTATTTAGCTTTTGTTTCGAACAAAACAAACTTTTTTCAAAACAATCATTCACTCATAGAGTTCATTCGGAAAGAAATCAAGTGAGGAATACTTAAAAAAAAATATGTTCCCTGTGAACAGCCTGGAATAAACCCGTCGTCGCAGGCAAGAAAAATCCCGTATTTTTAGCAAAAGTGACGTATGTGCGAGAGATTTTCGTACGTAATGTGGTTTCCTTGACGACGAGACGAGGCGACTCCCGAAACGTCCGCTATCGATAAGGACTGTCTCATGGAACGGTCCTGCTTACGACTGTGCTCGGTAATTTCGTCCGAATTTGCACAAAAACGACGCCGGAAGTCATTCGACCGAAGGAATTTATGCGGCGCATCGTGGAGATGCGTTTGTGCATTTCTTAACTCTTTCTGCCAGGTCGATGCTACAGTCGCAGCAATATCTGTACTTAACCAGTTGCGAGCTGCTAATTTACTGTCAACATCTTTGTTTTCACAAAAAGATTCATACTTCATAGGCTGATACCAATGGAGTGCTGAAGTTTACCCTTACTTATTAATTAGTTCCAAACAAATTCTTATGGAAGTTTGGGGCTAAGTCTTAATTTTTGATCCAGTTTTCCAAAACATTTCCCAAAGATTTTTGTAAACATTTGTTGATTAATGGGCCTCCATATATAATGAAATATATAATGAAATGCAGATCGATATACTAGAATGCAATTCTAATGCTAAATAAAAATAATTGCATCATTTTACCAGATTTACTATCGTTGGCAAGTACAGTGTACATAATTTCAAAATCATTGTTTACAGTGATTTAATTAAAAATGATATTCATAATTCAAACTCCAAAGTGTTTGTTTTAATTTTAGTCCAGTTGTTTGCATTATTTCTTAATTTAAGTAAACAATTGGACAAGTAATTAAAAAATTAATGAAATAATACAAATAAATTTTTTTTTTTGGCGTTATGAATTCAGAATATAATTTTTGCATTCAATATCTATTTACATTCACTTTGAAATTTTTTAAAATTTTTTAGTCCATTTGTTTGCATTATTTTTTAATTTAAGTAAATTAACAATTGGTTAAGTAATTAAAAAATTGTTGAAATAAAACAAATCAAATAAAAAAAACCTTTTTTTTTTGGAGTTATGAAGATTAAATCTCCATATTTACATTGACTTTGAAATTATGTACTGAGCAACGATAATAAAACAGGTAATCTGCATTGCATAATGCATCTCCGATGATATGTATGGCCTTGTCCCTGAACAGTTATCTAATTAATTTGTTGCAAAATTTCCTAAAAGTGCTTTCGCTGCTTTTTTTCTACGTCTTTTTCTCTCGTTTTCCGCTCGTTTACTCCCATGATCAACGCCGCATCTCCTCGAAGTTTTTATTTTTCTTCGTTTTTATCAACCCATCCTCCTCTTTATTTTTTTTAGCGTCATGCTCGTTACTGCCCTTCAGTCCGCATCAGTCCTTTATCACCGTCGAAGTGAAGCTTTAGCTTCGATCCTTCGGCCACTGCCCATTACACGCTGTCCGACTTCATTGTATTTTATTGGTGGTCATCTGCCCCTTTTTCTTTTCTTCCTCGTCACGTTTCAACAAAGATGACCAACGAAGTCTCTCGGATTTACTTGTCCAGTCACTTTGGCCTTAAAATGGCTATTTCGGACATCAGTGTGCGAGTGTTCTCGTCAGTATAGCTTTCCGAACTTTTTTTGTTGTTGAAATTTTGCTATTTTTTGCCGTTATTTTATAGTGAGAAAATAAGTTGATGAAAAATTCGAGTAGTTGGAACGTTCGAAATCTGTGTTCTTAAACAAAATTTAGAACATTCTAATAATTGCGTCCTTTCGAATCTAACAATTTGGAACTGTAAGCTGATATAGAGTTATCGAAATTTTAAATGAGAAAATTTCAATGTTTTTATTATTTTTTTTAACTTGACAGTGAAGAAATGCAATACGGGATGAAGAAATGGTATGAAAAAGCTGACTCAGGATCACGATGGGGTGTTTACTGACGGGGTAATCTTAAATTAATCGATTGGTTATATAACCGAAAGCAACTTGGTGTAACTGGAAATTACGTTGATGACCCATCATTGATGAATGGCTATTTCGGACATTAGTGTGCGAGTCTACTTGTCAGTATAGCTTTACAAACTTTTATTTTTCAATTTTGCTGTTTTTTGTCATTATTTTATAGTGAGAAAATAAGTTGATGAAAAATTCGAATAGTTGGAACGTTCGAAATCTGTGTTCTTAAACAAAATTTAGAACATTCTAATAATTGCGTTCTTTCGAATCGAACAATTTAGAACTGTAAGCTGATACAGAGTTATCGAAATTTTAAATGAGAAAATTTCAATGTTTTTATTATTTTTTTTAGCTTGATAGTGAAGAAATGCAATACAGGATAAAGAAATGGTGTGAAAAAGATGACTGTCAGGATCACGATGAGGTATTTATTGATGGGGTAATCTTAAACTAATCGATCGGTTATATAACCGAAAGCAGCTTGGTGCAGCTGGAAATTAAGTTGATAGCCCAGTGTCTGATCAGCTAGCTACTTTCCCCCCACTTTTTTTTGCTGCGCTGTTTTTCGTCTCAACCTTGATCGTTTAGAGCTGATCTTAAAGGCCAAAGACGAAGGACGTCGTTTTTTTCTCTCGTTTTTTCTTATTTACGCCGTATTTTTTAGTCGATCAATTGTACGCGGACGAATTCGGCAATGCGGTTTCTTGGCTCTGTGCTCGTCGATAAACTTCATTGCCGAAGTAGTGGCAGGCTTCTCCTATAGGCTCCTAGGCTAGCAGTGATTGCCATGCTGTGTGGGCAGCTATTACTGTCGAGCATTATTACTGTCAGTTACAACAAATACGGACATTAATACTGATCGTGTAATGTGAGCATTGATATGCTACAGGGTTCCCACAACCTGGAAAGTCAGGGAAGATGTAAAATTTGACCTGGAATTTTTATGATCAAATTTATACTGACGAAAATATGCTCATAAACTTGTTAAATCATGATTTGAAAAGATTAAAAACAAATTAGTTTAAAATATTTAACTGAAAAATGGAAGCAGTTTGGAGAACAAATTGGAAAGCTTCATACAAAGAAGAGGAAACTGCAAACCGAATTGGATTTCTTAAATACTGAATTGAAGAAATATGCCGACGAAGCCTGAGAGAAGCAATTTATCCATTTGATAATTAAGTTAAATTCCCTCAGAAAAGGAGCAGATACAAAAAGGAATGACATTATTGCTGTTGATAAAGAAATTGCCAAAGCTGTTCAGGAAACATAAGTTAGCCTCCTCTTCCAACTAAGTTTTTATTAAAGTTACAAATGTTTTAAAATGTTCGCGCTCTAATTTTTTATCATCTTACTAGAAACAAATATCTTTGCAAAGTAAAAATAAAGTATCGAAACGAAATTTTGATTTTTCATGGTCATGGAAAAATTCAAAAACGACATGGAAAAACTTGGAAACTCAGGGAATTTCGTTCTCAAAAAAATGTGGGAACCCCTGTATTTGTGATTATGCTCCGTATGAATTGACTTACCCGACTGATCGTCTCGTTTCACTTTTTCAGGCAACTATCCCCAGTTCATCCAAGTGTTTCTCGGCGGGTCTTGCAACCCCACGACGTGGCGACAGGACACTGCCATTCCCATGCTGAAGAGTCTCGGGATCACATATTACAACCCTGTAAGTGCCCGGTTTCCTCGCTCTTCGTAGCGCGGCTGACGGCTGCCGATCCTCATTAAACATGTTTTTTGCTTTCTGGAAATATACAGCAGGTAACGCACTGGGGTCCCGAGCTGCTCGAACTGGAGCGCCAAGCAAAGCAGGCAGCTGACGTGCTCTTCTTCGTCATCGACAACCAGACACGTTCAGTGGCGTCTATCATGGAGGCAGCTCACATCTCAGGTTCGGATCTCTGACGACGATCGGAGGCGAAACATTTGATAGTTTTGCCGATCTAATCGTAACCCGAACTCTTCTCTCGCAGGGTGTCACAGGAAATTGATCCTCGTGATCAAAGCCTACGAGGGACCAGGGCAGCTAATTCTGGGCGAACCATTATCGGAAAGGTAAAGCATCCGGGCTCACTCGGGATCACTAACCCAGGGTGTCTACCGAATTGTAATTTCATTTTTTCAGTATTTTACAGTATAAAAAAAGACAATTTTTTAGTTCAATAAACAATTTTTTATGTCAATTCTAAGCTCACGTGGGGGTGGATACATCATTCTTCGAGATCGGGGCGTGAAAAATTTAGTAACAGGCCTAATATTAATGAACAATAAACGGCGTAGGCGAATTTAAAAAAAAAAAAAACAAGTTCCAAACAATTGGTTTTACATAGATTTCCACAAATTTGTTTATTGAGATTAATAATTTCAAAGTGCTGCAGGTAAAATTTTTAGAACTACTTGTTAAATACTAGACCCACATGATTGGCTTTACCCAGATTTCCATTAGTTTAGTTGGATTAATAATTTAAAAGTGCTGCATGCTGAAATTTTTAGAGAAACTTAATATCAAATGATGACATTTTTTTAAACCAGACCCAGAAGATTGGAGCCTGTAGAAGCTATGTATCACACTGGGATCATTTAGAAGTTAATTGCTTACAAGGTGTCATGGGGTAGAAATTTTTGTAGAGCATTTTTCAGAAAAAATAAATTGAAAACTGAAAAATTTCCAGTATATTCCAGTATGAAAAACAATTTCTGGTATATTCCAATATTTCCAGTATTTTCCATTCCAGTAGACACCCTGGTTTAACCGAGCTCCCGATAACTGACCAATCTTCCCTTTTGCTATCTTTCGTGCGCAGAGAGTACTTTGACTTGAGCCGGGGCCAGTCCATCCTGCAAGACATCGTGGAGCGACAAGGGATCCCAGTCTTCGAGAACATAATGGTGGCCCTGAACTGCACGGCGAAGATCTTGCAAGAGGGCTTGGACGTCCAGGACCTCGGGCTGGAGGACATGGTGCAACCGGTAAAGTTTGCACACATCCAGCTGGGCGACAAACTTGTGTAAGTGCCTCATTTGAGTAGATGATTCGCCTTTTCGGCGAAACACGACGAGGGATTTTCCTTGATCTTGTCCTGTTCTTTTTTCCTTGCAGAAAGCTGAGGGAGACGTTCGACGCTCTCGACACCAGCAACTGCGGAGAGCTGACTCTGAGAGACGTGAGTTCCTTACTTCTTTTTTGTTTACCTCTTTGTTGACAAACTACAGTTGCGTGCAAAAAAAAATCGACTCGCCTGCAAGAATAGAGTAAAAACGCGTTTTTCTCAGAAACCAAATGTCGAATTTAAAATCGGAAAAATGTGCCTCGCAGACAATTTATTCCCCTTTAAAATTCGGCTGGTGTAAAAAGTATTTCTGCTGAGTTTCTCCGGGCTACAACTTGTGCAGCTACTTCCGGGGTAGAGGTCATTTTATCGAGAAACCGTTAATTAACAATATGTCTGGACGTGTGTTCATTAAGCTCTGATAATCAAATTGCATTCAGAAACACTTATAGCCACGGGGTACGAGAATGCATATGACGTAAATAATGCAAATTTGGGTCGCTCTAAGTTCGACATTTTGCGCCTCAAATATGCATAAGGAATTTTATGCAATTAGGCGCATTATAAATAGGAATAATTATCTACGAGACGCATTTTTTCCGACTTTAAATCGTACATTTGGTTTCTGTGAAAAACACATTTTTACTCGATTCATGCAGGTGAGTCGATTTTTTTTGCACTCAAGTGTATTTTCGTAAGAATTTGTCAAACGAAATCCAATGTTGGGATCACGTCACTGGGCATGCATCCGTCCATTGCAGCTTAAAGGCAATACTTACGGTATACACTAACCCTGTAAGGTCCGCTAAAGGTTAGCGAGCTAAGAAATTGGGTGCATGAATTTCACTCCCTTAAATCACTGACACGAGGGCGCTGATTTAAACCGCATTCTCCAACAGGTGTGCATGGCGTTCAAGGTCCTAACGAACCACGAGCTTTCGCTGACAGACCTCAAGTCCATCATCAGCACGCAGAGGAAGTCTCCGCTGCGCAACGTCATGGAGATCGCGTGGGACGACATCCACGTCAACTTCGACCAGTTCTGCTGCATTTTCGTGGAGTTCAAGGACAAGGTGAGTCCCCTTCCTGTCGAGCCGATGTGTCGCCTTGCTCGGCAGCATTTTCAACGACGTTTCCTTCCAGAAGTTCCAGCACCGGAACCTGACTGAGCTCCTCGTCTCTTACTTGGCGTCTTTCGTGCGTGCCGTCGCAGCACCGCTGTGCCGAGTGCTGAGTAAGTTAATTGGACACACAGCTCAGATATGATTGTCGTGGCAAACATTAGCGTATTTCAAAATGCAAATACTTTTCTTTTCCAGGTTGGTTCCTGCCGAAGGCGACCCTGGGCAGCTTCCTGTCGACGTCGAGCGACGCGTCTTCCCTGTCCTCGCCCAGCTTCCGGGACGTCCACTTGGGCGGCAGTTGCGGCACGTCCACGTGGCGTGAGGACATCGCGATTCCCCTCTTAAAGTGAGTCGATGCAAGCAGGGCTGCGGAGTCAAGAGTCGTGGAGTCGAGACCATTTTGAGTGGAGTCGAAGTCGGAGTCGCTAAAAATGCACAGACTGTGCGACTCCGACTTTAGCCAATATGGTTAGGTCGTCACACTCTTTCCCAATCGAGACAATTGTAATATGACCATGTTGCTGGGTGCACTACTAGACTCTCCCTTAAAAAAGTTCAAATTCCTACCCTGATACATAAGCTTTAGTTAAGGAAACTGCATAAAAGTTGCGGTGAAGTTGTGAAATACAACTGCAATTAACTATGGCAATTATGCGAAACTTTTGTCCATATTTAATGCTTTGTTAAATTATCGTAATCATAACTGCTAAATTTAACTTCCACCATTTACATATAGAATAAGTCGCTAGCCATCGAATGTGCAAATATCACTTTCACGTCGAATGTTGGATTTGTGAAATTTATTTTTTAATAAATAAATGGTAAATGTTAAAACTTAAAAAAAAAAATTCCATAGTTAAGGACACATTCTAGATGGTGGAAGATATATTTGACTTATAATAATTTATTAAAGAATTAAATAAAAACCAAAACCCAAGTTCTTTCCTAGTACGCAATTATGCCTACTCGGGTACACGTAACTGCCTAACTTAACTAAACTGCAGTTGCGGTATTTAAATCGTTTTACCGTGAAATGAAATTGCGCCGTTCTCGGTAAAAAGCTGCAGTTTGGTATTGTATCGAACTCCGAAATTGTAATACTGCACTTTACTGAGTTATGTGACTATGCTTCCCAGAAACCCTCTAACGTGTTACGTGTAAGTTACCAATTAAGAGACAGCATCTATATGTATTAATTAACAGAGGCGCCTCAACATGCATGTTTTTGAGGTTTTATAGCCTCCTACCTATAGATAGGGGACGTTCAAGTATTGTCATCAACTTTGGGGGAGGGGGTTGGCCAAATAATGACGAATGTTGACAAATTCTGGAGTCGGAGTCGAAGGTTTGACGGGCCGACAACTGCAGCCCTGGATGCAAGAGTGTTGCTCGAGAACCTGAGAAACTCACTGACCGTGTGTCGTTTGCAGGAAATGTGGCCTGACGTACTACAACCCGCAGTCGAGCCGTTGGAGCGAGCGACTGATCCCGATCGAATGCGCAGCTTTGGACAATTGCGGTGTTCTGTTATTCGTGATAACGAACACGGCGCGATCTGTTGCATCAATGGCACTGGTAAGTGAGGAAAGCAAATTGGACATTGTTCGCGCTAAATGCAAAGACTAACCGAATGACTGACGAACCTGAACTGTTTTTTCAGGCTGCGCACTACATCGGTCTCGGTTGCAACGTGGTCTTGTGCATCCAGTATCTTCCCGACGACTGCGTTCTCGCTGGAGAGAGGGTAAGTGTTCTCCGATAAAACTGCTTTTGGTACGTGCCCAAGTTGCTCACGATACGAATCCACTCGCTTTTTCACGCTAACCGATCTGTGCTGCCCTCAGAAAGTAAGTGAAATCAAGTGAATCAATAAGAGGTGGTCAACTAACTGTAGTCTTTTTAAAGAAAAATGTGGGCTGAAATCAATCATTTGTCATTCAGCTTTACAAAACATAGGGCGTTTACTTGAGTTGGTATTGCAAATTCCATGACTTTTCAATGAACCTTACAAAAAAAAAATTTCAATAATTCACTTATGGGGTCGTACAAGTTTTATGTCATCGCAAAATGGTGATTTTAAGAAACATACTCTACCAGGGCCGATGAAACTGAATGACGAATGACTAATTTTAACCCAAATTTTTATTTTTTGAATTTTGGATCAAAGGCAAAAACCTATGACCCGAGTTTAATTTCATGAATTTTCCATGATTTTGCATTACAAATGCAAAGACTTTTCCATGATTTTGTATTGAAAATTCAAAGACTTTTTCATGATTTTGTATTGAAAATTCAAAGACTTTTTCATGACTTAAATTTTCAATATCTTATTAGAATATGGGCCATTCAAGTTTTATGCCATTGCAAAGTTTCATGACCAGTGGACAACTTGAACACTTCACTGAACAATTTTTATTTTTTTTAATCCAACCCATGATCTGAATTTAATTTCATGACTTTTCCATGATTTTGTATTGAAAATTCCAAGACTTTTTCCCGACTTCAAAAATTTGCAATGTCTTATTAGAATATGGGCCGATAAAATTGTATGTCATTGCAAAGTTTCATGATCAGTGGAAATCTTGAACATTTTACCCTTTTTTTTTTTGGAAATGTGCTGAAAATCCATCATTTTTGATGCGATTTTTAAAAAATTTTCAGTCAATTCGAAATTTACTTGGTAATTAATGTCATAATTTTGTCGTTCTCGCAGCTCTCCCAACAGGCCATTAAGGACTACAACCGCGGCAGGATCTACTTGTCCGACTTGGGCAACCAGGAGGGAATTCCAGTCTTCGAAGACATCACCGAGGCGGTCCAATGCACAATACAGAAATGCAAGACGAAGGGATGAGGACCCCACTTAAGACTCGAGCAAAATCTCGTTCCACCAGCCACACGTGCCCTTTTCTCGCGTACACGAGGGCACGCGTGGACCCACACGGATCTGATTTTTTTTACACATCGCCTTTAGATATCACGTACGTATTTAAACTCACTTCGTTTACGCATCAGTATGCCCAGCCATGGTTTTAGTTTTTGCCCAACTGTCGAGGAAAGTGAAAAAGGGTGATTACAAAAAAACTAACAGCAAAACTTACGTTGTCCGGCAGCTATTTACACGTCCCGTCGAATCGATTGAATCGCGCACCTGGCGAAATTTCGTGCAGATCTTAGTTTTCCACGGTTTAGGATTACTTTCAGCTAGGATGAGAAACTGGCATGTTCACAAAATCCAAATTTGTTAAGCTAAACAAACCAGAGCTAGATTCAAATTTAGGTTGGGTAGTTTTGCGAATATCCCCAATTCTTGGCCACACACACTAACTTCCAGTTAACAGCGTTTATAATCACGCGAGATTGAATGGCTGGGTCGATTGTATATGATAAAAAATGAAAACATATTTACCACTATTATGTATACATATTGCAACTATTCATCTCGCCACTGTACAAATGTTCAGTTTTTTTTCCCTTTTTGTTATCTTTAAACGAGCGAAGCTGTATCATAATTTGGCTCGGAAACAAGTTTAGTAAAAAAATTATTACGCAAAAGATTTGTGTTGCTTTTCTTTGATTTTCGTAATTGTCAACATTGATTTACAGGTTTTGTTATCGACCGAGAAAACAACGTTGAAATAACTAATTTTGTGTAGTCGTCAACGTAATTTTATTATTTTTTTTGTGAATTTAGAAGAGGAAAACCACGTGGCTGCGACGTTAACTCCCTACCAGGGAACCCAAGAAACCTAGAGGGTTGGATTTTAGCCAAATGAAAAAGGTGTCAGAACTCGTGAAATCAAAAAAGTGTCCCTAAAAACTTGGTCCAGAAACAACTCATTTCTAAGATTCAGGAACCTTTTCACCAAGAACACATGCTTGAGCAACCAAACCATGTATCTCAAAAACAGATCATTTCTGGATAACTGTAAGTTATTAGAGACACTTCAGTTTGATTACACCACTGCAACAACCCATTTCACAGTATAACAACATGCCTGTACATTGACTGTTAGCCAAAGCGTGTGTCTGTTAGGAAAAAGGGCAGTTTATGTACACAAGTTATTAGGGGCATTTTTAATTTCATGTGTTACTACATGTACCATCCTGTTCATTTACAGGCTGTCAAGCAGTTTAGAGGTCAAATTATATAGGAAAAAATAGTAAATTACTGCAGTTTAGAGCGTTTCCTACATTTTAATTGTAAATGCTCCAATTTTTTTCAATATGTTCACAAAATATTTCATAAAAAAATTTAAATTTTCATGAACTAAATGATCAGCATTCTCAAACTTTTGATCACAACCCAAGCAAATTGTTTACAAAAACTAGAAAAGCTAGTGTAAATAGTAACATTTAAGAGAATGCTGTAGGCGAAATTTAAGAAATTTTTTAGCCATAATGCATTTTTAAAGACATTCTTATTAATATTAATTTTCAAGAGAATGCTTTTAAATAGCACTTTTTACAAAAACTGGGCCACAAATGACGGATTTCATATTTCTTTTCTAAAAAAATTGTGTGTGTAAATACTAACATTTAACAGCAGTTTGCAGTAAAATATAGGACTACGTCAAAAATATAGGAAAAATAGGAAACACTTGACAGCCTGCATTTATGACACTAACTTACAAGACACCCCTTATATTCAGAATTCGTTTTTGCAGTTTTCCCTTCAAAACTTTTTTATGCTTAAAAGAAACTGCAAAATTTTAGAGGCGCAGGCTGTAAAGCAGTACTGAGGTCGAATTATATTGGAAATATTGGAAAAATATAGGAATTTTTTTTCTAAAAAAAAACAGTAAATAACTGCAGTTTAGAGCGTTTCCTGCTTTTTAATTGTAATTGCTCAAAGGCGTGTGGCCAGATGGCAAATATGAGACTTGTCGACATTTCTTCATATGCAAAAATATTATTTGTTTTTCTAAATTTTCACCAAATATACAGCGGTTCTCAAACTTTGCCACAACCAACTTAATTTTAGAATGGCAGACTTTTACGACCCATCTACAATAGGCCTATTGAGAATGCAGTACGCACTTTTTTATTCAAAACTAGTGGAAATATTAACCATAAGAGAACGGCGTAGGCCAATTTTTTTTAAAAAAAAAACTAGCCATAATGCATTTTTAAAGACATTCTTAGGAATATTAATATTCAAAAGAATGCCATAGGCATTTTTTTAAATAGCACTTTTTACAAAACATAAGCCACAAATGACGAATTTTAGATTGCTTTTTTTAAAAATAATTGTATGTGTGTAAATACTAACATTTAAGAGAACGCCGTAGGCGTAGGTTTTGTTTAAAAAAAAACTACCCATAATGCAATTTTAAGACATTTTTAGAAATATTAATAATCAACAGAATGTCGTAGGCAATTTTTTAAAACAAAACCAAAAATGATAGATTTTATATGAATTTAGGGGCAATTTTTAGAAAACCAGATCTCAGATGATGAATTTTAGCCAGTATCTGTTATATTTTTCTAAAAATATAGGATTATATAGGAACCCCTCAAAAATATAGGAATCACTTTACAACCTGGGGTTGAAATATTTTCCAGCGAAAGCAGCACAAGGTCTCCGGTGAAGAAAGGTACATTTTAACTACATCTATCATTCGAAATGGTTACCTTCTACGCTAAAGGCCATAGGACCTTCTGTGGTGTTACTAAAGACCTTTTTCCAGCACCCAGCCCGCAGAATCTTCCTACAAATCCAGTTGCTGTATGCAAATCCAACTGTGCAGAAACATCAACGGAGGACGAGAAAAGCTACAGAGAGACACCGATTAATGTGTGACGAGGCTGCTTTAATAACGAGCACGCTTAGCGGAAAATGGACACTTCCAAAAAATTGCGCGCCAACAACTAACGTACGTAAAGGACTCACAATGGCTAAATCGGGGCTTCGCCCCGCTCCGAGGAGGAAGAGAAGTCGGGGCGGAAGGCCTCCAAAACAAAGTGATTTTCAAATGTAAAACTGCTCGGGGTTGGGTAGGGGGGAGGCAGAAGGCTATGAAAAACGAAAAATTGAAAGTATTGGGAAAGGGGGGAGGGGGTCAGCAAAACTGGGTGCTACAGTCGTAACGTGTCCCGCCGTGAGGCTCAAAAAACGCCGCGCTACGTGCGACGACGACAACGCCGGGGTCTCGCGTTATCGCGAGCCAGCGTAGCAGGTTGCGCCGCCCGGTTATTGCGTGCAGACGCAGAAAAAGTTCAAACCGAACTGAAAAAACCTGACCATGGAAACGTAAAAGGTAAGGAGAAAAACCAACGACGAGGGTGGGGGCGAACTAAGCACGATACCAACGGTGGGGTTCAGGGGGAATAGAGACTCGGAAATGCGGATTTACGAAGAGGAATATTGGTCAGGACGGGGATCGAAATAATAATATTAATAATAATAATACGTTATCGAGAGAGGTGCGGAAGAAACACCCGGCGATAAACTACGTGCGACCCAGGATTCGTAGTTTGATTTTGTACACACTTCCTTCCGGATCCTCTTGTGGGGCGAAACTTTTTCGAGGATTCGGTCAGAAGACAAAAAAAAAAACAAAAAAACATGCGGATGGACACGTGCAGAATGCAGCGGATTTTCGAGCCGTGTCGAGAAAACTCGTTTTATGTCGATGAAGAACCGTACGTCCCTGCTACGGGTCAAGTGGTCGAATTTTCGGGGCCATCCCTTGTAGCGGAACATTTGGATCCGGTGCAGAAAGAAAAGTTACTTTTCGGATCCGTCTTCCACACGCCCTCCAGAATCGGGCATCGATCCGGCGGATACAAACAACAGAACTTTATAGATGCTCTGTCACGCCCTCTAGAATCGGGCTGTCGAGGGCCTGTGGGACAGTAAAGACGCTCGGATTTTCGTTTCGATACTCCCGACAAATCCGGAGCGGGGGTCTAAAAAAAACTAAGAGAAAAAAATCAACCGTGACCAAAAATGCTTTTGGGGGGCGAAAACTCGTTTTGTGTCGATGAAGCAGTACGTCCCTGGTATGGGTCAAGGGGTGCTTCCGCCGCCGAATTTTCGTGCCATCCCTCGTAGCGGCCGATTCGGTTCCGGTGCAGAAAGAAAGTTACTTTTCGGGCCGATGCGACGCGGGGTTAGCCGTTTTGCACTCGCCCTCCAGAACCGGGCATCGATCCGGCAGATACGAACGTCGGGACTGTAAGGATGCTTGGTAACTCAAACTAGAATCGGGCATCGATCCGGCAGATACGAACGTCGGAACTGCAAAGATGCTCTGTATTGCCCTCTAGAATCGGGCATCGATCGACAGATACGACAACGGGACTGAAAAGATGCTCCGTAACGCAATGTAGAATCTGGCATCGATCCAGCGGATACGAACAACGGGACTGTAAAGATGCATTGTAACGCATTCTAGAATTGGGCATCGATCGGGGTTGTCGAGGGTCTACGCGACCGTAAAAGACGCTCGTGATTTTCGGATTTTTGTTTCGTCACTCCCGGCAAATCCGTAGCGGGTGTCTAAAAAAACTGGGAGAAAAAATCAACCGAGACCAAAAAAAAAAAAACGCTTTTGTGGGGCGAGAAAAAAAATATCCTAGTTGGCGGCGGCATCTTCTATATCTCGTATTTGCCGGATCCTCACTTCTCCACCGCGCTATCTCCGCCTTCCTCCGTTTGCTGCAACGCCACGGCCGACGGCTCCTCGGCGGCGGCTATTTCCTCGACCGCCGTTTCCTGCGGCTGCGCTGCGGATGCATCCTCCTTCGCAGCCGCATCTTCGGGCCTGGTTGGTTTCCCGTGCGCAGTCTGCTGGTTGAAGAACATCTGCGTCTGCTGCACGGCCTCGGCCCTCAGCTTGGCCTGCTGCGCCGAGTTAGGCGGTTGCGTCGGATTCTTGGCGTTGTTGCCGCCGCTGCCACCGCCGACGGTGGTTGGCTGGAACCTAGCGACATTGAGGCGTTGCTGGATCTGCGGTTGCGGTTGGGGCGGCAGCGGTTGTGGTTGCGGCGGCAGCTGCGGCTGGTTGCTGGGTCGCTGTATGGGCGACGGGAACCGCATCGTTGTCGCCGCGGTTTGGCCAAACTGCGATCCGCCGACGTGCCGCATCATGTTCTGGCTGAGCAGTTGCGCGGCCACCGATCCCTGCTGGTTCGGCATGCCCTGGTGTCCCGAATGCACCTGCGCCTTACCAATCGAGAACATTGCCGAATCGTATTGCTGCTGCTGCTGTTGTTGTTGCTGGATGAGCTTCGACATCTGTATCGTGAATGCGAGTTCCTGCTGTCCCTTTACTACCTGCTGCTGCTGCTGTTGATGTTGTTGATGCTGTTGGTGTTGCTGATGTTTCAAGTTGCCGAAGTTAGCGGCAACCTTGCCGCCCTGCGGGAATCCGGTTATGGGCGATGAGCTGCTAGGCGCCGCGGGTGGCGCCATGGTGAACGCCACGCCGGCGTCCAAGAAACTTGCCGGCGACCTCGAGTGCGAGCGTATGGGGCTGCTGAGCTCGTGTTGCGCTTTGAACGTGTGGTGGCTATTCGGCGGCGGGTGGAACGCTTGCGCCACGGCAGCACCGCCGGCATTCGGCGGCATCACGCTCATGCCGTAGCCGTGAAGGTTGAACTGGTGCGGCGGTGGTTGCTGCGGCGATCCGGGGTTGCCCTGATAGTACGCCGCCGCGGTTGTTTGGTTGCCGGCCGAATAGTACGAGTTTGGCGGCGGCTGCTGGATACCTTGCTGGATGGACATGCCCTGCATGTTCGTGGCCTGCTGCGGCACCGGACGCTGGATCAGCTGCGAGCTCAGCATGTGTGCTTGCGGCTGCGGCGGCGGTTGCATCACGTGGCCCTGGTCGTAGGGTATGTAGAGCTGGGATGGCGGCGGCGGCATGGATCCGCTCTGGCCGTACTGCGGCGGCATCTGAGCCGCGGTCTTGGTGCCGATGGTGCCGAAGCTATGCGCCGAACCCGTTGGCGGCGGCTGCTGCTTCATTGCCGCTGAGATGAGGTTGGAGGTTGCGGCTGCCGATTGGATGAGCACCGTGCTGTGGTTGCTGGTCACGTGCTGCGACTGCGGGTACGGGTTGGCCTGAAGACGGAACTGACCGCTGGGGGTCTGGTACAGGTCGGCTGGGGACTGCATTAGCGGCGGCTGCGTGGGCACGTACATGCCCTGCTGGGTGAAGCCGCCGGCCGCGGCCATCTGAGCCTGGCCAAGGCTCTGCGAGAGACCGAAGGCGTGCGGGAAGCCGGCCTGCGAGTATTGGGCGGCGTTGCGCGGCTGCTGCTGCTGGCTCTGAACCGGACCGCTGTCCATGGGGAAAGCCTGGTAAAGGCCGGTCTGCTGGAACTGGAACGAGGGAAACCAAAAAAAATAAATAAATGAGTGATTTTTAAAAACAGGGTTTCCCACTCAAATTTTCAAGTCCATTTCCACGACTACTTTTCAGTCATTTCACTGACAATAGAGTTTCAGTTCCACGTGTAGTGCAAACGTGTGTTTGGGTTTTCATGGTACGCGGTGTGGATGTCATCATTTAATCCGTCTTGTTGGATCTCATTTTCTCATTTTCCCCGCACATCGGGTTCGCTTGAACAGTAGAAATCCGAATCTCGATCAACTGATCGAGATTAAAATTTCTACTGTTCTACCTACACCGATCACAAGTGAGATGTCCATCAATCTCATTCAGTTCTTAATAGTCACGTACTCGCATTATACCAAAAATATTAAATTACTGAGTAATTCAGGCATTGCAAATTCCGTGACTTTTCCATGACTTCCAAAATGTTTCCATGCCTATTAGACTATAGGGTTGTTCAAGTTGTATGACTACTAAACAGCGAGTTTCAGAAACATTATCTTCCACTGTGGCGAGACGATTATTGGCCAAAAACACACTTTTTTTAGGAAATGGGTTACAAATGAGGAATTTAAACACAAATTTTTACTTTGTGAATCAATGAAAAGACAAAATTCCATGGCACCGTTGTAATTTCATGACCTTTCTATGACCCTGATGTAATTTTACAAACAATGCCATGGCCCCACGGATGTATTCCAAGATCTAAATCACGAAAGAGGAATTTTAGTAACTACTAGTGAAATTAATAGCGAAGGGAATATAATGTCAATAAACAAAAATACTGCCCATAAATGTCTACTCTACCATACAAAATTATTTTACATGAAGTAATAATTTCGGAACAAACAGACAATTGCACGATTAATTTTTCTATTGATTTGTGTGTTAACCAAGCAACGCAAAACACATAATTGACTAGTTGAAGTTCCCTGACTTTCCAAAAGTAAATTTTTCCTGATTTTTCCAGATCTACGGCAGCCTTTGGATAGACACATGCCTCTTTCTCCCAACTTGACAGCTCACGCTCTGCTCAGACACGACTTATAATCAAAGAAAGGTTCATCGGATTGACAGATTATTTTAGTTTTCATCATCACAGCAGAGATCTAGAGCAACCAGGCTTCCACTCGTGCTTTAATTTAGCAGTTTCGCCTTTGGATGCAATAATTCCGTTCATAGATGAATTTTAATAAATAATAGCGAAATTAATATTGGCAGTGAAGAAAATCTAAGAGGCAATTTTTTTTTGAAGAAATATATGAACAATATTGCATTTCAGCAGATTTTTCTTAAAATTCATTGAAATCCTCAGGTTGCGATTTCCCTGACAACTTGATGACATCAATTGACTGATGGAAACTGCAGTGGTCTCCGCTTAATGGGATCACATAGGGTCCTTGCTATTTCGCTAACAATAGTCGAATAACAAGAAAAGGCGATTGTTACTTAATTTGAATTCGTATGTACTTATACATCTCATAATTTAACTTTACAAAGTTATTTGCAGCTGAAAAGCCACTTATACCGGTTTGCTTACAACTTTTCTGCGTAAATTTGTTAATGAAATACTCATATTCGTGCATGTATTGTGCAGTATTTGAAAATAAAATTGATCTATGATGTCCACCATGGTAAACTTATTAGAGCTTCTGTCGTCTCAACACTTTTTGTTGGTTTCTCAACTAAGATGCACCTTTCATATTCGTCAACATCAAAATCATTTTCATCAGTCAGCTCTGTTTGACTCACAGATAGTTTAGCAAGTGCCAGATTTAGTCATTGGGGCTGCTATCGGAATATTTTCGTTAAATAATACCGAAAATTTGGAAGAATATTTCACGAAATTTTCACTATTCCTAGCAGATGGGACATCATTTTAGACATTTTCTTCCAAAACTTTTCATTCCTCGTGGTTTACGATTCCTCCATGAGGGAAAATGACAACAATGAGCGAATTTTTGATTACGATAACTGATAATTTCACTGTGTATTTGTATACCAGCGTTCGGGACTCTGCCTAACACCATGAATTTCCAGAAAGTGCAAAATTTCAGGATGAGCCTCACCTGTTGCGAAGAGTTGAAGACTACGGTGGGCGGACTGGGGATGGTCGGGATGCTTCCAATCTGCGCCGCGGTGCTGCCGGGGATGCTGGGAAAGCCGGTGACGGGGCAGGTCTGCGACATCGACGGCGGCGGGCTGAACGAAGACGCGGTCATCGGGTGGCTCTGCTGCTGCGGCTTCACCTTGCACACGTTGGGCTGTTCGGACGTAACCGCCTTGTTCAGGTTGGACGCCGTTGCGGTGGCCGTCGTGACCGGGTAGGTCATCGTGGAGGTGTACACGATGCTGCTGCTGCTGCCGGAAACTGGCGATGAAGATCTGAAAGTCCACAAGGGTGAAATTAGAAGTCTCGCTTAGCTGGCCAAACCGACCTCGAAAGTTACTCACAGGCTGTCAAGTAGTACGGAGGGTTGGATAATATACTGTAGGAAATTTAGGAAAAAAAATATAGGATTTTTTTCTAAAAAAAATCAGCAAATTGCTGCAGCTTAGAGCATTTGCAGCTTTTTAATTGTAATTGTTTGAGTTGGTATGCAAATATCAGATTTTTGTTCACATTTCTTCCTAGCAAACATTGACATATTTTTGCGACTCATCTACAAATGCCGTAGGCAGCCTTTTTACAAAAAAGAAAAAAACCTTCTACCATATTAATAATGCATTTTAAAAACATGCTGTCGGAAATTTTTAAAAAAAAGAGCCGTTTACAAAAACTACGCCAGAAATGATGGATTTCAGATTTCTTTTCTAAAAAGATGTAATGTGTGCAAATACTAGCATTTAAGAGAACGCCATAGGCGATGTTTAAAAAACAAACAAAAAAACTAGCCATAATGCATTTTTAAGAAATTCTTGAAAATATTAATAATCACCAGATTGTTGCAGGCAATGTTTTGTAACAAAACCAGAAATGATAGATTTAACAATAATTTAGGTACACCCCAGGCGAAATTTTTAGAAAAATTACCCTTGCATGTGAAAAAATCGACTCACCTGCAAGAATAGAGTAAAGATGTGTTTTTCTCAGAAATCAAATGTCCGATTTAAAATCGGAAAAGTGTGCTTTGTGAACAATATATTCCTCTATATAATTCGCCTAGCGTGAAAAGGATTTCTGCTGAGTTTCTCTGGAGAATAGTGTACAACTTGTGCGGCTACTTCCGGTGTAGTGGTCATTTTATCGAGAAAC
>JAQGAF010003043.1:0-19320 GCA_034687865.1 Kryphioiulus occultus
GTAGACACCCTGTAAGTATTTTTTTAGTAATAAACATGGTACATTTTCAAGTGGGTTTTTTTGTAGTGTTGTGTTTTTACATAAAGATTTCCAGGTTGCCCATGCATTTTCAAATACATTAATTCATGTATAATGAAATACCTGTATATTTGTGAATGCATTTCCAAAAACATTTGGAAAGCTTAAACAAATATATTTCTGTATACATTTTGAAATGCATTCCCAGGTTGTTCTAGGGTTCAATCTGCTTATATTCTAAAATGCATTTATAAATGTACAGTGTATTTTAAATAATGCATTTAAAATGCATTTTTTCCATATGGGAGAGCATTCACTATTTACATGTCCCCGTGTAAAAGACACGCAAACATGTGCTGGCATGTTGCCTTTCACGTAGTATACACTGGAACAATCATGACCCTGATGTACGTTTATTTGGAATGTTGCATATTGACCTAACCCAGTTCCGTTCAAAAACTGGCTCACATGTCCTGATGAGAGAAAATAGACTTGCAGTGAACATATCCAGATGATATAATCACAATGCTCGAGTTTCCAGGGTCTTATGGTAATGTCTAGGGATGTTGAAACCTCAATGAAAATCAAGAAGAGAAGATAGTGGTCAACAGACACTTGCAGTAGAATATTCCTAGCGCCCACGCAGGTGGGTTATCAGTTTAATGAAGAGTTCCAGAGGGGTGCCCCTGGAGAGGAACATTTCTAATTGGGTTTTGGTGGCCAAAAGGGGACCTGAGCTCATATCAGCACCCCACAGTTTCATTGCATTGCACCAAGAATGAATTGTTTGTGCTTTGCAGATTTGTTTGGGGTTTAAAAGCGAAATAAGCCCAAAAACCTCGCGGGGGGTCGATTCCAGAGTTGAAAATTCGGCACATGAGTCTCATTTCGGACGATTGCAAAGGCCAAAAGTAATAAAGTGAGGGGCGATAAGGTGCACCGAAAATCGTTTTATCGAAAGGTGAACTCGTAGGTGTTGGAGGTCACTGTTGTGGGGGATGCGCGGTTCAATAGCCAGAAAATGGTGGCCGCCATGGCAAGCAACGCCTTGCTCAAACTCGCCAAATAGTTCGGAATCTTGTTGATTTACAAGCCAGAGAATAAATACGAATCAAAATTCCCCTTTCGGAGGCGGGCCCTTATGATCACCCTGCATACAGTACATGTACACGTATGGTTTTGGTGGGTGCGTGGGGTTAACGTTCCAAAAGTTATTTCGGTGACTTCCGCCATGTTGGCCAAAACTTGAAATGTGGACTTTGGCAGTTTCATCTCGTGTTTTTGTGACATTTCGCATGTGAAATGCTAAACCAGTGATTAAACTACGCATTGGTTTGTGCATAGATGTACTGTGAGTAACATGGCAGAAGACTTATGAATGTGTTTGGTGGTCCGGGACCCTTCATCTTCAATGTTAAGTTTTCAGAATTACGTCCTGAGCAAGTAAATCAAAATAACAATTAACTTCCCGGTTATTCAGCTTCATATTTAAGGACCAGAAGGAATATTTTTTATACAATGGCCAGATTGGAACAGTTATTACACGTCCCTGGATGGAGCTATTTTTCAACTACACTATCCATGATTGAACAATTTTTCAATTGCAGAGTCCAGAATGGAACAATTTTGCAACTAGACTGCTCACCATTGAACAATTTTTCAACTATACTACTCAGGATTGAACAAACCTTTCATTACAATGTCCAGGATGGTACAATATTTGTTACACTGTTATAGAAAAATTGTGTCAAATTGTGGGCCTGTGTCAAACAAAAATTGTTCCATCCTGGAGAGTGTAATAGAAAGTTTCTGGAACAATTCGAACAATTTTGCAACTACACTGGTCAGGATGGAACACTTTTCCTAGCACGTACAGGATGGAACACTTTGTTTACACTGTCAAGGATGGAACATTTTTCTATTGCACTGTACAGGTTGGGACAATTCTTTTACCCAGGTCCACAAGGAACACGATTCTATTGCACTATCCATGCTGTTACAATCGGGAACAAAATTTCTGGCTGGAACAATTTTTAATTTGCATTTTTCTGGATGGAACAATATTTGTTACACTTTCCAACATGGAACAATTTTCTCTTATTATAGCCATTATAAAACAAATATTTCGGTTACACTGTCAAGAAGGGAACAACTTTTCTAAAACGCCCAAGATGGTACAATTTTTAACACGTCCAGGATGAAGCAATTTCTATTACACATTCCAGGATGGAACAACTTTTCTATTACACTGTCCAAAATAGAGCAATTTTTCTATTATCCTATCCATTATGAAACAATATTTCGGTTACAGTGTCAAAGATGGAAAAATCTTTCTATTATCCTGTCCATTATAATACAATATATCGATGACACTGTCAAGGATGGAAACTTTTTTCTAAAACGTCCAGAATGGACCAATTTTTAACACGACCTAGATGAAGCACTTTCTATTACACATTCCAGGATGGAAGAACTTTTCTATTACACTGTTCAAGATAGAACAACTTTTCTGCTACATTGTCGAGGATGGAACAGCTTCTTTCTCTATTACAATGTCCAGGACGGAATTTTTTTACTACATTATCCAGCAAAGGCAGAATCTGCCACCTAGACGCGAAAACTACAACGCAAATAAATAAGGCGTTAAGAAAAAGGTACGTTTTTGGCGTACAACCCTTCATAATGCGCATTCGAGCAGTTGTTAAAACAAAATGCCTTGTGGGGCACGACGATTTCGAATGCATTTTTTAAAAGTTTAAAGTTGTTAATTTCTCGGGAAAGGGGCGACGTTGCCAGTGAACTTGAAATGAAATGAAATGTCAGATGACTAGAATACGTGTACCAAATTTGAGCCCTTTATGACGATAGTAAGTAGGTTAAAAATTATTTCATAAAGGTCGAATATAAAGATTGTAAAAATGAGCGACAGTACTGCTGAATAACTGGCAAGTTTACATTTTTCAATTGTTTACTCAGTTCATAGCTCCGAAAATTTTACATTGACGGTATAGGTCCCTGGATCAAAAATGTCATATTATTGGCATTAGGTTGGATCTTAAAAAAAAAAAAAAGGAATGAGACGAAAGCCCTTATTGAGGATTTCATGTGCAGTAGTCCATCAGCCACTTGTGATAAATCGGTTAAATAACGTATGACTTTTGTTCATTTATTTAAGGTCGAGTGGGAGCTCAGGGAAATAAGTGGCCCCCTTGTATGTCAAGAAGTTTAAGCACTTTGGAGAAATTCTTTCCTGAAGCAATCCTTTGTTAACAGAACCTCTGACATCTATTAATGGCAAGTTTTGTTCTCTTTGGGAGGCATGACAGCTATGACAAATAGAACCCTTCATCCGATCAAATGCATGAATACGAGTAGCTCATATCATTTATTGTAAAGTTAAATAAAATCAATACTTCTTACGAATGCTTTTCGAACTAAACAGACTCTTTTGAATGCATACAATGGAATTTTACTGTTAGCTAAGTATGTAATTCGGTTATTAAAACATTTTCTGAAAATGAAATCCTGCATGGATATGGGGTAAACTTTGGTAAACAATTTATCTGTCTACAGTGATGTTAAATCTGGACCACAGCACTGATACACAAATCCATAAAAACCTCCGAAAGATCTTTAGGGCATTTTAATGGATTTCAAACAGATGTTTACTGTCAGGGTTACTCCCTACTTGCACAATGGAGAAAACACAGAAGACATGGTGGTCCCACCTAGGAATTTATGCCTATCATAAATCAGAGTGGTTAACCCGCCTTCTCATCTTTTCAGTCGTGTTACATTTTATACATGTACATGATTATACCACCATCGAATCCATAAAAAATAAAAGCGGTCATTACAATTGACCTAGAACCTTCTGCATTGAAGGGCCATTAAATTATAAGCGAGTAAAAACCTTAAATCACAGTATCACACGTGGGGCATACCATCAAATTCAATTATGTGCTTTGAAAGGTGTTCATCTTTGTTGGCAAGATGTGTATTATGCAATTGAATACCATTTCGACACCAGAAATAAAAATTTGGAAACCAACTGTACCATAAACACACAATTAACATTTATGATAAAGTCGCAGAGTTCAAGAATTGTGTACATGCATGTACATGTATATTAAATGTTACTTGAAAATACGCATTTAAATGCGGGTGGAAAAAACTGAACTCTATTATCAGCATCTTTTTTTTTGTCTGTTCTTTATAATTCTGATAAATCAGTGAAATAATGATTGGCCTAATCAATTCTACCATTCTAAATAATGAATTGTCATGTGAGAACATTTAACACCTGTTTATCTGATTGGCTGGCGCCACTGTCAAAAAAACAAATATTATGACAGGGGAAATACCCATTTAATTGTTGTGGTGACGACTTCTGGGATATACTACGATATGCCCAAAATACATGTATATGTATGTACGAGCGTACATTACAAACCTGCTAGTTTTATAGTAAAAAAAAAGACATCTGTCCTAGAAATAAGCATTTTTTGTATCCTAACTTGACCTAACCTTTAACCTACCTAACCTAACATATTTGCTTAAAATGCTATTTACGTTATTTTACGCTATTTACGCTATTTACGCTATTTATGCTATTTACGTTAAGCCATTTCTACATCTTCAAATCTATTGTTAGTAACAAAAGGCTTTTTTCATATTATTACTGTTTCAGTAGTTTTCAGACAATTTTTAAACTAAAATCTTTGGCAATGCATTTATGACTAGATCACCATTAAGACTAACATTAATATACCGTATTCTTGAACTTGAAAAAATCAGATTATGACCCTAGAAAACCTGGAAAAATGGAATGTGACCATGGAAAACTCAGAGTTTCGTGTTCAGAAATCAGTAGTCACCATGCATAAGCGTGGTTATTGATTGCAGACCCCTGCAATCATCCAATTACCACCGCCCAACCCGACCTGGATTCCACCTACACGTTCATGTATTTCTTGGACTGACCCAGTCCTGAAAACATCAGTACATTAGATTTGTTAACCCCCATGCTCGATTTTTTGCTTCATAAATCACGTTGCAATTTCCGGGCTTCATCAAGCAGATGATCAGTTCTTCATTCCAATATTTCACATTTCATCTTTCTCAAAAGGTGGTGACCCCATGATGTATTGATACTCCCTTATGAAATCAAAAAATGGCCACAAAAGGCCCATATTCTCACCCCTGCACATTTCATGATTTCCATACCCCAGTCGAAATGTTAATTAAATTTGGCGTGGAAACGTCGAGGGCACTCCCTATGCTTTTTCGGGCCTGGGGTCACGATTGGCATTCCTGACCACGTACCAAAACACCGCTTTGTTAGTTATCTCTGGGTGCTACAAATTGGCCCACGTGACCAGCGTATGGTGTCAGCCATTGCTGAAGCAGGCGATGCCACTGAACTTGCAACGAGTATGGACACGTGATGGATGCTCGTCCATGGTTAATAACGTTTTATGAAGTGCATTGGATTCTGACGCCAGTAAGTCACGCAAATTCCTTGCCCTCGATTGTTTATGAAGCCAGTTTGTGCAAAAAATGCAATTTCGGTCAAATTCAGCTTTGAGAACTGGTCGAGTGAGGCTGTAAATAGCTGGCCTTTGTTGGTTGTAAACGAATTGAGACACGAATGGAAACTCCTTTGAAGAGCGGCTACTGAAGAGAATTATTCGATTTTTGAAAGGTTGCTAACAGCCGCAAAAATGAACATAAAGATCAATGAAGACATTATTGGTTTCTTAATCTGCTGGCATGGTCGCCCGCTACGTGGGCTGAAAACGATGGGGTTTAGGAAGTAGTTGAAAATAAAAAATGCCAAACTAATTTATAATGGATATATACGTGGAGATTAGTAAAAATACGACAATTGATTATCGGCAAATTCATCTATGGCATGATGACTGCCAGAATACCAAATTTCGTGCCATTATGAACTGCAGAATGGCTACACATTGTATATCAGAATTACCGAATGCCACAGTATGTCAGACTATGTCTCTATAGGTTACACTGTAGAGGGATGTTTATTCTCACTAACACTGTAATGTACTGTAGATTAGAGTTAATATTCGATACACTTAATTTAGACTAAAGGTATTCTTAAATACACTGTAGTTATTCTGAAATACGAGGGTTGGAATTTTGATAGTGGCAACGCATCTGTAAAATTACAGTAAAAGATGGTACGATGATGATGCTTAATGCTAACGCCAAATGTTAGGTTGACTAACCAGCATATATCACACAGCGCCTGCCAGAACACAAAATGCTGTGCCATTCCAAACAGTACTTTGTGCATTAGTAAAGTTTGAAAGATTCTTGGTCAGTATCACACATTATGTATGTCAGAAAAACACAGAGTCCACGGTTATGTCAGAATCTTCACAATATGTCAAAATACAATATAAAATATGTCCGAATACCTACACACTATTTCATAACACTTTACAATTTGGCATACTTCGACAATACCGGTATGTCAGAATACATCTACTGACCACAGTTATGTCACAATTCCTCTACAACTAATACCAACTATACTTACTGTATGTAAGAACACCTTCCTTTACAGGATATGAGATACGCCAAATGGTCTCACAGGGTATGTCATTTTATCGCTACGAATAGCTACATTGTTATGTCGTAATACCTCTATAGAGTACATACAGCGTATATCAGACTACTCTGCATTATACGTGTATAAACAGCATAATGTCAGACGACTATGCATTACACATGTACATGTAGTGTATATCAGAATTCCTCGACAGTCAAAATTCTAAATCAAAATAGCTCTACATTCTACAGCATGTGGCACAATACCTCTATAGGGAGGGAGGTTCACAGAAAGTTATTCACCAACATTTGTTCGTAGACAGTTGTTCGCATAAGTCAATTGATTGCTTAACCTAACCTAATCTAAGTTATACATAACTAAACTTATGTGAACAACTGTCTGCGAACAAATGTTGTGAATAGCTTTCGGGGAACAATTGTTGGCGAACAGCTTTCGGGGAACAATTCATGGCGAACAACGTTTCGTATGTCCTTTACAGTGCATGTCAGAAAACTTCTACAGAATATGTAAAAAACATTTCAATGGACGCCATTGATAGGTTCAATGTCAGAAAATACAAACTTGAAGGTAACATCATTTTCGTTCATTGAATGCACATGCATTTTCTAGTGATTCGTTCGATTATTTATCACAATCATAACTCGAGAAACACCAATCATTTTGTTTCTTTTGTGGACTGGGGCTTTACACTGTCAGTAACACCGGCAATAATGATGGATAGACGCTGAATACTGGCGGTAATCTGGATTGTGTTGCAACAAATATTGATAGGTAGACAGTCACGTTGGAGTTGTCGTTGATTTCGCTGGAAGTTTAATTACTCATCGTGAACATCTCGCAATTTTTTGCTGAAGATTCACTAACGACAAGCTGGTAGAGCAAGGGTTTTTCAAGAAACCACGTTCTCAGACGTCCTGGAGCTTTCCAGATAACATCTCCTTGTTTACCAAGTTTGCACTTCGACAAGGTCAGAAAAAGATGTACACTTAAGGTTGTCAACGTCTGTTCAAATCCGTTGTGAAACACGAAAAAGGAACTTCATTTAAAGGAAATAACTTTGGTATAAACCATTCCCCAAATGTGCACAAAAGGTATTTCAACGCTACTTGTCTAGCATATGAGAATGCCACTTGGGTTTAACTAACCCAAACGAACATAATGTAATTCCTGATTTAGCTGCCCCTAACCTCCAGGCAATAACTGCCAACCTACGAGCTTTTATGGTGAAGTCCACTTTCTCCATAGTGTCTTGCTGGGGCAGGGACAATACCGAAGCACGCAAAATTGTTTTGTAATTGCTTGAACATCAACAATACCGGTACAACGAACATGATAAACAATTTGTTGCCTAGCATCTGCTGCAGTTCACAAAGAAAGTCTGATGAAAATTTCATCCCCTCAACTTGATGAGGCTATTGGACAAATAGTCATCTTTCATGCTTTTCAATTGCATGGTCATCAGAATTTGGCAATCGAATAATTTCCTTAGAGAGTATGAAAACACGAGAAAATATCAGACATGACTGGCTGGCCTGAAACGTGACCTCCATGGACAAGTTGCTGATGTCGAGGACCTGAGGCTAGGCATGTCCAGCCTTTCAATTACCCTCCCAAGAATCAATTCAAGTCACATGGCAGCAACGTTGCTGAATTAGGAGTTGGGCTTCACAGCCACGTTTATGATCTTATAATTACGATGCCTAACGAGACATCTTTAATATCAAGCTTTCTTATGTGGAAGATTTCCCTGGAGCATCTTTAATCGATGCCTAAAGCCTCCTGTGAGATTACATGTTGGGAGGAGCCGGTATCATTAAAGATAAAAGGTTAAATATAAGTTGTAATTCCCTAGTAAATCGAACATGTTCGTACTCAGTGTTGCAGTAGTGGTGAAATCCAAAAGAAAATATTCTTTGCTAAATATCTTGGCCTTGATTGAATCACAGAAAGCAGATTTCACATACTGTACAACAGGGTTTGCCATTCTAGTTTTTTCCATGACTTTTACATTTAACTGCACTGTTACACTTAATATCCACATCCAAGTGATATTTTTAGGAAAGTGGTAAAATAAAATTCAACTATGTCAAAATCAATTTAAAGCCTTCATCTAGCCATCGCACCTTGTGGCATTGTAATGAGTCATAATGCGAATTAAAAACTGAACTATACATAATTCCATATTGCAGATATAGAACAAATTACATAATTTGAGTATTATTTCTTAAATCAAGAGGATTGCGGATTATAAGGGCTTGGCAAGTTTATCGTTTTGAAATTTAGGACTTAAATGGCTGTTGCATTTTTACAGCATAAAAAATATACACAAAGATATTTAGCTTTATGTTGTAATACAGTATTGAAATAACAAAATCTATTCTGCTTTATACATGTACCGGTATCTCATAAGTTTTTGATTTTTTAAAACTTGTGTTTAATCTCTTGGCTCTCATTTACTTTTTTTAGGACTTTCGGACTTGTTTGCCACCCTATAGTGGGATCCCATTTTAATGTATGCGACAATTAACAATGACTATGCTAACCAAAACATGCAATGGACCTATCACAACTTGCTTTGTAAACTTGAAAACCCCAATTAGGGAAAATCCCATGTTCAGTGTTCTTGACATACACACTACCTTATATCCTGCATACAATCCTGCATACTGTACAATAGACATTTTATGACCAGCAGAGAAATTCCTAATTTTTTTCATGACTACTCAAATACCATAACAAAATTCAACATGAAATCTGCCGTTATACCAACCCTTGTGACGTGATGAGCAAGAAAGTTACGAAAAACATTGAAGTTACTTTTCCTTGGGTTAAGAATTACATGTATAGTTTGTCATGCATGCAAACGTATTCCTACCTTGATTTTCATCCTGATTTATTTGTAGAACACGTCATTGGCATGTGGTTTTAACGATGATAATTCCCAGAAATGTCTTGTGGAATGTTTGTTTACTTTTGCGAATTAATTGACGATCGTCCTCCTGGTGACTTCCAAGGAACTTGCAAATCCGGATTATGTCACATGTCAGTCGCTGTGCTTCTGTTACAAACAAAAAATAAAAAATAAATAAAAACTCATGACTTTGATATTATGCAGTATTTACATGTACATGTAAGCAGCTCGTTTTTCAGAAATGAGGTTCTAAAAGTTTACATTCTCATTTAAACTTCTCATGGTGGAATACATTATTCGTTTCATTAGAAGTCATAAATTTGTCATCAGGTGAATAATTTATGGACAGCCTGCATACATATAATGTGTTGTTTAACGGCATGTTTGTGAGACAATAAACATTAAATCAAGCTTATTCAAATTCGAAGCAGTATTTAATGGATTACAGATTCCATAAACCTGTTTCATAAATATCAAACACAATAAAACTTCCAATAGTAGCAACATTTTGTTTTAAAAATATTGGATCCACAAAAAGTTTTAATGTGAATTTCAAGATAACACCTATCAGGGTTGCACCATAGATGAAATTTGACCTTTCCTGACCTGTCCCTGGCTTTAACAGATTGTGAAACAAATTTCCCTGCTTATCCTGGCCCAAAATATGTCATGTGACAAATTAAAGGATGCTATTTGTGCTGCTCATTATATGGTGAGACAGAACACATTTTCATCTGGAAACAACTAATTTACTTTATTTTTTAAATTGGCAATTTCTTTATTATTTCTTCCACAGAACTACAGTGCAACTCTAAATGTTTTTTGGTAACCAATAACAGCAATATAAATTCTAATTGATTTATTGAATTTCCCTGAGTTTAAATTGAAAGTTTCTTTATTACAGAAATGCTTTTCAGCCCTTGAGTTTTTTGTTGACCAATAACAGCCATGTAAATTCAAATTGATTTATTGAATTTCCCTAACTTTTTCAAAGTAAATCAAGCGATAAGCTCGTTCTATATACAGTGTACGATGGCAAAAAATATCGAGCATTTACAATAATGTTTGAGCAAAAATATGCTCAGAATGTTTCTGCATGGTGGGCAGGCACACTCCCTTACAACAAATTTAAATGTATTGATAAGGTTGCTATTAGGTAAGTTTCCATTTTTGTATTTTTTGGTATCAGAAACGTGTTCAAATACAGGTATCAAACAGGTATCAAATAAATCTGACCTGGTGGAACAAATACCTTTTATAGGTTTCAGAGGGATACCTTACAGTGTACAACATTTTGGAAACCTATTGAAAACATGAAATCAATGAATATAAAGAAAACCATTCAGCAACCAATAATTCAAGGTTGCTACTATACCATAAAACTATCTTGATACCTTCTGGATACTAGAAATTAACTTAAATTATACCTAACATTTTCGTAAATGCAATAGGTGTTGGTCATCACCTTGAGTGTGTCTAATTAAAACAAACAAGCAAACTCACTTCGACCTCATTCCTGATAGTCCTAATCGAATTACTGTACAACATCGTGACCAACATAACATTAAATCGATTATCGAAAGTGTCCTAAAAAACCGTACCCTTAGGACCAGAGTTCTGTCGAATGACACGACATGGGAAACCTGATCCAAAACGTTTCAGACGTAATTCTCCAGGGCACCATTCGAGCAGACATTTTTATTACAGTGCTAAGCACCCCAGTTTATAATATATTTAACTGTGGGAAAAAATGGTTCTTGTTCAAAGTCGGAAGAACGAGTGTTTTATGATAGTGCGGTTAAGTGGGGGCTTTTAGGCCATTTTGCGGGTCCAGCAGCCCGCTGTGACGGTAGCCAATGGCGACTGGGAGGGGTCATGAGTGGGTAACATACCTGGGTTAGCCCCCAGGCACACATCCATCCCAAAAACGTGGGGGTGGGGGGTTGGGTAGGCGGCAATGAGTAATGGGTCCCAACGTGGGGAGCTCTTCGTCACGCTGTGATTTACGAGCGCCACCTCGTGGTTGTTCCCCAATGAAATCACAATGTTGGAATTGGTAATACACGGCTGTCGGCCATCTTGGGGGAAAGAAAATCCTGAAAATGCGATTTCAATGCAGTTTTGACGTGGACGTGTAGTTCCAGGTGGCAGCATCATGGTCACAATTTTAGTAAGTTTACACGTGTATAACATGCTACTGACCATCTTGGGGGACAGGACGTGACAAGGACGTGTAGCTTGCCAATTATAGCCTTCCAGTTCCAGGTGGCAGCACCGTGGCTTACGAGTTTGACATGAAAGCATCAATAAGATGTTACAGACATGTACACTGTATGTCGTGCCGACTTGGGACTGTTAAAGGGAAAGCATAAGGCAAAACCTTATCCATTATGAAAACGGAAAACATGTCGATGTCTTGCAAATATCGATTGGCATGTTGGTAAAGTGAATGTTTGGAAAGAGTAGGTTCCATTAGAGTTTAACCTTCGTTGAAGTTCCGTTGATGTCATTGAAGTCTCAGTGAAGCCATGCATTATAGCCCAAATGAAGTCATTGAATTGTATAGCTCGTTGTGGAAAGTACTGAAAAACATGTACGTCATGTCTCATTGACTTGAATCTTTTTAAGGTATGGAAAGAGTGGGTTCCATTAGAGTTTAAACTTCATCGAAGTCCCGTTGACGTCATTCAAGCTCCGTTGAAGTCCCGTTAAAGTCATTGAAGTCCCAGTGAAGCCATTGAAGCCCAAATTAAGTTATTGACGTTAGCTCGTTGTGGAAAGCACTGAAAAACATGTACGTCATGTCACATTGACTTGAAACTGTTTAATGTTTGGAAAGAGTGGGTTCCTTTAGAATTTAAACTTCATTCAAGTCCCGTTGAAGTTCCGTTAGTCATTGAAGTCGCAGTGAAGCCAGTGCCCAAATGTCATGACTTTATGAAAGCATGTCGCTTTTTTTGCAAATGATTTTGACATGTTGGTAAGTTAAATATTTGGAAAACGTGGGTTCCTTAAGGGTTTAGACATCAGTTGAAGTCGCTATAAAGTCCTTGTAGTCCCGCAGAAGTCATTACGGCCACAATGAAATTACTGAAGCCAGACTGAAGTCACTGAAGTCATTCAAGTTGTTGACGTATGGGGGTGAGGGTTCGTAAAGTCACTGCAAGTCTGGGCGAGTCCTGTCTCTTTCACAGACATTCATGAACTTCACTGACTTCAATGACTATAAGGAGCTTCATGGGCATAAGTGCATGAGGCTTCAAATATCAGTTCCAGAACTTCAATGAAACCCCACTGACTTCAAGTACTTCAATGAGACTTCACTGACTTCAGGTACTTAAGTGATACTTTATGACTTCAACTACGTTAATGAAACTTCACTGACTTCAATGAGACTACTAGCACTTCAATGAGACTTCACGGATTTCAATGATATTTCAAGCATTTTAATGAGACGTCAAGCACTTCAATGAGACTTCAAGCACTTCAATGAGACTTCAAGCACTTCAATGAGAAAAACCACTTAAACGAAACAAAGTGCATTACTTCAATAAGACCTCGAATATATTAATGGCTGCAGTGGGACCTCAATTGGACTTCTAGGCTTCGCAGAGAGTCCACAGAGCTGCATGTGGAACTTCCTTTACATTCCAGAACATCTTAAATGCAGAATCACATAGGCTGTGAAGTCAGGAAGTAATTCAAGTCCTGATGAGGTCTTTGAAGAGTTAATTGCGAACCTCTCTGTTTCACTTCAACACTCACTTTTTAAAAGTTCCAGGTCAACGTTTTATTTCGCAAAAAATGGCGCCATTCAAATTTACCTTCAGTAAGGTCTTTTCTGTGCCAAAGCTGATTTTCTTGAAATTTTTTTGCAAGTGACACATTGGCTTCCGTGTTCCACGTTCAACTTTCACTGATTTCGGTTTTATTTGCAGTTGGCCCACACGCAAGTCATGACGGACGACGGCCTAACGGTGCCCTCTGACCCCAGCGACGTGGCGCCCAGCCCAGGGAGTTGGCCCAACGAGCTCCAGGTGAGGAATGTTATAGACTGGCAGCTCCATGACTAGCGCAAATAAACAAAACTGACAAACAAAAGGGGTTGTACTGACGCCACTGTTTAATCCATCAATTTCGATTCACGTGACCCACCCATTTTACCTGTTTGTCCCGCAAATATTGGACTGCCTAAATACATGTACATGTATTTCCAGTTTTCTCTAATTCGTTTTCGACATACAGTAGGTCACTTCGATCCATTTCTTTGTGGTTGATCATCTTTTCATTGGACATACAGTGAAACCTCTCTATGTGGGACACCTGTGGTGCATTCTAACAGTTTCCCAGTTACAGAGTTGACGTGAGTGGGAAATAGGTGCCCCTGCACGTTAGAAACCAGTTTGTTGTTATATGTGTAAAGAAAAATGTCAAGATGAAAATGACAAAGTTCGAGATCGTAATCATTATGAGGCTGTGGAACATTCATTTGGCAAAAATCGTCCCACTAAAGAGGGTTCCCTCGTTGGCATTACATGAAGCACCGTTCCACTTTCGAATTTCCGGATGGCCCACTTAGTGGAGTTGCCTCTAATGTTAATTCTAAGGCACACGTTTGGTGCGAAGAAAAACTGTCCCACATGATGGGGTGTTCCACTTAGAGAGGTGTCGCCCTAGAGAAGTTTCACTGCACCGTGTACGTTACCATCAATTCTTTATCACACATTTTTCAAAAATATTATCAACATGCTCAACTAGACCAACATGTTCAGAAAAATTGTTTGAAAAACCTTGCAGTTTCTTTGACCTGTCGCATCTTTGAGTCTAGCACTTTTTGAGTCTGAGGTGAAGTTCGTAAAGTCACCTCAAGTCCAGGCGAGCGAGTCCAAACTGGTTCACAGAATTCGTGTACTTCATGAAGATAGACTTCAAGGCTTCAAATGAGACTTCAAGCTCTTTGGTGAGACTTCAAGAGCTTCGGTGATATTTCAAGGATTTCAGTGTTGCTTCAAGAAGTGGGACTGAATCAAGTCAAGAATTTGCTGACATCAGGAAGTCCTATTAAAGTCTTTGAAATTCCATTGAAGTCGTTGAAGTCCATGGGACTTCAAGACCTTCGGTGACATTTCAAGAATTTCAGTGTGGCTTCAAGAAGTGGGATTGACTCAAGTAAAAAATTTGCTGACATGAGGAAGTCCCACTAAAGTCCTTGAAATTCCATTAAAGTCGTTGAAGTCCATGGAGTCTCATTCAAGTCCCACTGTTAATGAACTCTGAGACGTCAGACTCACTCCAGCAAAGCACTGAAGTTGAAGTCCGGTGTGCACAAATCCCCTTTAAGTTCATGAAGTCCATACACCCAATAGAAATCCCACTGAAGTCGACGTCCAATTGTCAATGACCTAAAGTCCTTGAACTCCAGCAAAATCCCTCAAGTTCAAAATTGTAAGAGCTTTTAAAAAGCTTCAGTGACATTTCTATCTTCATTAACCCAATGTTCCTAATTTAATAATTTATTACAGTAGAGAATACTAGACTTGTATACATTTTTATCTTTAAGAATTTTCGTCTGCATTCTAACTGAAATGGTTAGATGCCAAAATGAAGACATGATTATGGAGAAAGATGAAAACAGTGAAAAAAGTTTAAAAAAAACATGACAAAGCCACTTTTTAATGTCATGTTGAGTGGTTTGCTGGTTTGTGCCTAACGGTTATGTGGGTTGATAAGCTTCTGATCGTGTGTCCATTTCCATTATATTTGGTTATCCCTCGCTTTATCTGCAGTTTACAAGGTCTTCTTTAATTGCTTTTTAAGTTATTGTTATAATCCTCTTATGTTTTCTCTAACATGCTTTTGTGCAAAAAGTGAGAACATTTCGATTCAGTCTTTATGGCAAAAGAAGATGTTATCTTGGCTGCACAACCTGAAATGTCCACTAGAAATGTTCTCTAGAAAGCTGAAGTAGTTTTTGTTGTAAATGAATTTTCGGCGTCTGTCACACTTATCCAATTTATAAAAACCTGCAGTTTATATGTTGGTCCAGTTTATTTTTATCTAGTTTTGAAAACTGGATGAAAAACACAGTTGCTCAGGTATTCCTATGATTTATAGCCAGGAAAATTGGAAACTTCTTAGGTCCAGTGGCTTCTTAAATTTGTAAGATTAATAATGAGGTTACCAGGACATAAGATGGCATTAAAGACATTATCCGGACTTACATTAGCTACTGTAAATCATCACTGTATGTTTTGACAGATAAAAATAAAGGAATTTAATTTAATTGATGCATGCCAAAGTTGTTTTCGGTTGTGTTATTTCACAAAAACATGTGTGTTAAAAATGCAGAAAAAAATATTTAAAACTAATTTTGTGTAATTTTGCATAAGGGAGTGAAACGGATTGCTTGTGCCACAAAATATCTAAACAAACACACTGTGTAAAACACGCTTGTACAGTACATTTCATGTCCGCTTATTCACATATGTACACCAGGCACCTTTTGTCGCATTTGTCATTCCTCTTCAATTATTTATTGTTGTTAAATTCCAATTCACTCACTATATCACTTTATCACTATCACAGTTTTAAAAAGTAAGACAGCATGACATTAGTGAACGTTTATGTACATGTAGTGACCATCACAAAAATGACAATAATTGAATAAAAAATGTCGAATTGAACGAAATTTCTTTAGAAATGATGGATTTTAGCTGACATTTCAACAAAACATATGAGAAGAAAAAGTATTGCGTATTCCTAAATTTTCTGAAAACTACCGGAGATATTCGATTTTAAACATATATATATATATATATTTAAAAATAGTGATAAATAAAGCATATTTGTAAGAAAAATCCACTACATTTATTGCGCTACCGGACCACAAAGGATGGATTTTAACTCAACGTTTAATAAGTCAATGATGTCTCATCTTTCATGTAAGGATTATTGAAAGAGTTGGCTGTGCTATAGACTATTCCGTTCCAAATGTGGTCAGATAATGTATATTTCTGAACTGTGCATAATGAGTAGAGTTCAATGAGCCTTGTGTCAGTTGTCGGTATGCAGTCTTTCTATTACTGGATTTTGTAATTTTTTTTTGTTTTTGGTGTATTTTTGGTGGTAAATTTTCATGTGATTTTCATATATAGGTTAGGTACATGTATACTGGGTTAGGCTACGTTAACTTAGTTTAGCTTAGGTTAGGTCATACCAGGTTAGTTCATGGGGTACATTAGATATTAGGGTGTTTCAATTTTAAAAAAATATTGTAATTGAAATTGACTAATTGATGTGCGCGTGTGCATATGGCAAGCGAAACCTGAAAAAAACAGTTTTGGTAGTCATTTGCGGATGCCCACATCAATTAGTCAATTTCAATTGCAATTTTTTTTAGGATTGACACCCTCTAATGCTAGGTTTATTTCCAATTTGCTTTAACATTTGTAGTTTTGGACATTGAAAAGCCTTGTGCACACCTAAGAAACTTACAAACATGGTTTCTGCAAACAGATTTCCTTAAAACATTTCTACATTTTTCGCAAGGAAACATGTTTGAAAAAAACATTTCAGGCCATTTTGTTCTAAGGTCTCTGGATATATGTTTCCTTGCTAAAAATGTGGAAACATTTTGAGAAAACTTGTTTCCATAAACCATGTTACTAGAAAAACATGTACATTGTATACTGGGTGTTTCAGAAGTCATGGTCACAAATGGAATGGATATTTCAATTTAAGCACTCATGAAAACAAACAAGAATGTCTCTAATAACCTCGGTTTGAAATCAACCCATTTCCTGATTTCATATAACATGATCAGCCAAACCCTGTATCTCGGAAATGGAAAATTTTTTGGACCAACGTTATTGGAATAATTTTTGCTTGATTATGTGAGTACCATCGCCTTTTCATTTGGATAAACCTGGCCATGTACATACAACCAATAACTGTGTTAATACATGTAGAATTCAGGGAAAAAGCCCATGTATCTCGGAAATGGGTAGTTTTCACACATACCTGTATAGGTTATTAAAGACCATTTGTGTTTGTTTTCATGAGTGCTACCAGCTATTTAATTTGTGACCATGACTGCTGAAACCCAATGTATATTTGAACTCCACTATTGGAAATAAAAAAAAAATTCGGAGAAGGGAATTTTCTATGTATAGAATACAGGTAACAAAAGTTTCTTCTTGACAGTTAACTTGATAGTGTTATTACAATTTACAACCTGTTACCATAGCGGGACTGCTTTCCGAAATTTCAAGATTGGGGGCACATTCGTCCCCTTAACCATTTTCTGATTTAATTACCAGTTCATCATGGAGGCCATGCACAATTATTCCACCACCCATCGATTTTCGGATTTCAAAAACGCCACAAGTGCACCTGGTCCAAAATCCCAGTCCAAATTCATTAAAACCCTGACTTCCAAGATGGCGGCCATGCTTTCCCAACTCTGATTCCACCTGTAGCAACCGTTCTGTTATATTTATGAACGTCTGTTCCAATTTCTCAGAGCTGATGCACCTGTTGCTGGTACACGAAAATTGCTGCAAGCCCAACATTTCATATTCTTGTCAGAAGCAGATTTTCCAGCAGGTTGCCGAGATTTACTGCTTATGAAACCCCTAATTCAGCAGTGTGAACGGCTAGAAACCCAGTAAATAAGCCTGGAAATGGTACCGTATCACGTTTTTTCGGACTAAATTAATGGCGACCCGGGGTGTTACCGAACCGACCGAATTTCAATTACCTGGTTGGTACCTAACAGCAGGGGTCCGATTTCGTGGTCCAGCACCCCTGTCCCATGCTTAATTCGAGTAATGATACAGTCATAATAGTACAGGTATAATGATACAGGTGCGTGGAAATTACTCGATAAATTGCGGAGGGGTGCACAGCGGTCCATGTTTCGAAACCAACTAAATTGAGAGACCTTATACACAGAAACAGTTCAGATTAAATGATGTAAGTTGCTTGTTAAAAACGATTTCAAAGCGTTTTCCCTTTTGGAGAAAATGGATACAAAGCGAACGTGCTAATTGCGAAACCTTCCTATAACGACCGCACACCTGACCAAGGAAATGTGGTTGTTTAACGCTTACTGAAAATATACCTTTCAATTTTGTTCAAACGATATTTGCTATTGAGGTTCACTACAGATTATGCCTAGCAGTTGCAGCCCTGCAACACTATATGATACAGTCGGATACCCCATTATGTTGGAATGTACCATAGGTGTCAGACTTAAAGAGGTGTCATTGTATATCCTGTTCTTGTAAAAATCACCGTTTATAACATTCAAGTATACTAAGACGTCATTGAACTTCCACTGAAGTCTTGAATGAAGTCTTGAAGTCTTGAAGTCACTGAAGGCTTGAATGAAGCCAATGAAGTCTTGAATGAAGCCAATGAAGTCTTGAATGAAGTCACTGAAGTCTTGAATGAAGTCACTGAAGTCTTGAATGAAGTCACTGAAGTCTTGCATGAAGTCACTGAAGTCTTGCATGAAGTCATTGAAGCCTTGCATGAAGTCAAGGAAGTCAATGAAGTCTTGAAAGAAGTCATTGAAGTCTTGAAAGAAGTCATTGAAGTCTTGAAAGAAGTCATTGAAGTCTTGATAGAAGTCATTGAAGTCTTGATAGAAGTCATTGAAGTCTTGAAAGAAGTCATTGAAGTCTTGAAAGAAGTCATTGAAGTCTTGAAAGAAGTCATTGAAGTCTTGAAAGAAATCATTGAAGTCTTGAAAGAAATCATTGAAGTCTTGAAAGAAATCATTGAAGTCTTG
>JAQGAF010003044.1:0-19318 GCA_034687865.1 Kryphioiulus occultus
ATTTGCAATGGATTGGTGATGTCTAAACCAAAAACATTGCCATCAGTAACATATTGCAGAATCAATCGCAAATGGTGCATTAGGTCCCGTATAACTTACAAGTTGCATATAAAATCCATGGGTGAAAAGACAAAATTGTTCAATTGTGTTACAGGGGGTGTAGGGGGTGGGTAGTCAGTAGGTGGGCGGGTCTCTAAAAAGGGCAAAAATTGCGTTAAGTTATATATGCACGGCCCCCAGACTGGTTGAGTTTGACTTGGTACTAGAGTTCGAACACCATTTCGAACTTGTCATACTCAAGTTTGGACTTGAGTTAGAACTTGTCATACTCGAGTTTGAGCTTGATTCTGAACACCATTTCGAACTTGTGCATCTCTTTGTCGGGTCCTTCGGACGTTCCCGTAAATACTTTTTCGGTATACTCAAGTTTGAACTTCAATTTGACAAGTTTGAACTGGTGTTCGAATTCGATCTCAAGTTCGAACATGTTGAGTTCAAACTAAAGTTCGAACACAGGTTCCAACGCCAATTCAAACTTAAGTTCGAATGCCAACTCAAGTTCGAACTTGAGTTCGAACACCATTTCTAACTTGCCAAACTAGAGTTTGAACTTGAGTGCGAACACCAATTCCAACTTGTCATACTCAAGTTTGAACTTGGGTCTGAATACCATTTTGAACTTGTCAACCTCCACATTGCACAACAGTTTCAACTGGTCAAACCCAAGTTCAAACTTGAGTTCGAACTCAAATTTGAACGATGAGTTCGAATTTGTCAAACATAACATAACACAACCCAACCCCAAAACCATTTTAATTAGTGTTTCATTCTGGCAATAAATTGCCCAGGGATAAATTGTCTGATGGTAAATCTGTCTGGACATGAGTTCTTCCCATAATTGTGTTGCGACAGCTAGAATTGTCATCACAAAGCCATTACTCAGCATCCAAAGATGACGATAGTTGAACGTCCCCTTTCGACCATGAATTTTTTCTAGCAATGCACCGCAACTGCAGGACAGTTTCCAATTGACGAGACATGTAGCAGCTTGGTGTTCAATTTCTGGTACATGCTGCAGGTCAGTTAATTAACCGCCTTATTTGGCGTTTGGCTGGTGAAATTGGCTTGCTAAAACATGAGTGGACCTCTTCAGGAAGTTTTGTCAAATTTCAGGATGAGATTGCTTGTGCCGAACCTGAAAAATACGCAGCTTACATCCCCTATTTTCTGCCGGTTTACACATCGTTGGTGGATGTTTTAATGACGAAGTGCATCTATCCTTCCGCGGAAGAATATCAGACATGGAATTCAGGCAAGTTCTCTGACTTTGGCAAAGGGGTCAAATGTCAAATTGTTTATATTATAGTTAATTATTGAAACGTCGTATAATACTGGTAATGTACAAGATGTTAAATTACTTGTAATTACGGTAATACCGTTGATGTCTTTGATAGCGTTTTAAAGTTTTGCATAAAATAAAATGTCGCGCGTTGTGGACAAATTGATGACAATTGAACAGCGATCAGTCATACATTTGCTTTTGTGGACTATATGCTTGAATGCACATGCAATTCATCAAAAAACGACAAAACATTTATCAACAACATAAAAAAATTCTTGATGATCGTGCATAAATTTGTGAAACTGCCTTCAGCTCAGTATCACACTGAAAGTGTTTGCCACAGCGTGTTACATCACAAATAGAAATGCAACCATTGTTTAACTTTTTGCACCAAAGTTCACTGCAAAGTTCACTGTAATGAATCTAATGAATTTGATGTGAATTTAAGTCTGTAGCGCACAAAAAAAAACAACGCATGACTGATTGCTTTTCAATTTGTTGTGAATTTTTCCAATTCGTGTGTAGTTTTGTTTTATGCTAAATTTTAGAACGCTATTAACGACACCGACTCCAAGAATTCTGACAAGTTTTTTAACATTTTATAAATTTCACTTGTTTATGCAACTTTCCAGTAATTGACTATTAAATAAACAACAAGACGTTTTGTTCTGCCTTCGTATTAGTAAGGATTTTCAGATTTTAACACACTGTTCCATAAAAACAATATGGTGAAACACAATAGACAATTAATGGGCGGGGAATTTCGATGACATATTTTGCAAAATTTCTTGTAACTTCAGGTAATGGACCTTTAGAGAACTTTCAGGTTTTTTTAATTTCAAACGAGAAATTTCCAATGAATTCGTCTGAAAAAGAAGCATGATTGTTTTTCATTCTAAATACTTGAGCAAAATTCTTTTGATTTTAAGACGACAAGGAACAGTTCAGGTGTTATCGGCAGGACATTGGCGACACATTGGCAAGTATTCTGATCCCTGTGGAACCTTTAACATCGCCCCGATGGCATTATTGTTTCATAAGTTTGTCTTTTCTTTAGATGTACTGTTACAGCATTCTTCGAGAATCACTTCTAATGAGGCTGAACTCCCACTTGGATGCTGTGCTGGAAAAAATCAGCACTGGTGATTCAACTGCGATGAAGGTTGGGCAGGCAGATAAATATTGATTAGTGACATTGTTGAATCTGTGACTTTGCTTATTTCTGTGTTTCTTTTTCTAGTTTCTGGAAGCTTGTCTGTTTGCGTTTGAGTCCGTGGCTGAGAGCGTGGATTTGGAAGAGAACGTTTACCTTCCCAGGCTTTTTGCTCGCTTACCAACCGTTCCATTCAGCGATTCCAGGGTGGTGAACACTGCACTGAGCACCATAGGTATGTGTTGACCTGAAATTTGCAGTTTGTGCAATTAATCCATAAACCATAGAAACATTAAAATAAATCCTGCTACTTTGAAATCGAAGTAATAAAATACGTGAAAGATAACAAGGTGGCAACCAAGTCCTAAAAGTCCTAAGAAAAATAAGTCCTAAAAGTCCTAAATTTTCAGAAAAGTCCTAAATACCCTAAGCAATTGAAGAATTGTTGCAAATTGTTATAATCCTTGTACCAATTTAGTGTGAAGATGGTGGGAATTATAAAAATGTCTTTAATCCTTTTTGCTGGACAAACTGATGTTGAACATGGTTTTTCAGTAAATAAGCAGTGCCTAGCTGATAATCTTTTAGAGAAGAGCCTTGTTTCACAAAGGTTGATTTGTGAGTTCGTCAAAGAATGGAAATGATGTTTCAAAAGTTAAAGTTTGCCCAGTTATGATGACTGCTATATGTTCTGCAAGCCAAGTATGAAGAAGGCCAGACAGGAAAAGGCTATGGGTAAAACTGCTGAGAAAGAATTGCTCATGGTAAAACAAAAGCGCCGGGATGATATCCAACAGATTGAGGAAAAGAAGAAAAAACTTGTTCATGAAATGGAGAGCAAATTGAATTCATTGAATGTAGAAGTTGCTCTGTTAAAAAACATGCTCAAAAATAATTTTGGTGTTGTATTTTTGAGTTATACATATGTATAGCATAAATGCGAAAATGCCACTTTTGAAAAAGTCCTAAAATTTAATCTCAAAAAGTCCTAAAAATTGAAACTTAGATATTGTTTGCCACCTTGAGATAATGACATGTGAAAGGCATTGGAGAAATCTCTAAACGCCTAAATTTCAGGGGCTTACGCAGAGTGGATTCATTGCCATCCTGATGTTCTCAGCCATATTGTTCCCCTTTTGTTGCTCGGCCTTAAGGACAAAGATATGGCCCCAGCTTCCACAAGGGCACTGAAGGAAATAACGCGGGATTGTCAACAGCACATGAGGCCATTTGCTTTGCAGATTCTCACCGAAAGCCAGGTATTTCTACCAATAATGTAAAATTATTCGGAATGTATGACATTTTTTGTTTCTGAGCACCAAACCCTGAAAATGCGTCAGCTGTGCTGCTATTACTTCACTTAAATAATATGACGCTGTTTATTTTCACACTTCATATCAGTGGTTTCGGAGTTATATTTTTTGGTATCAAGTCCTATTTTCTGGGATTTTAGGAATTGAAAACTGTATTTTTATTAAGTTTTGCTTAAAATGGCCAAAAAAAGTGAAAACTCAAACGAATAAGTAATTGAAAACTGTTCAAAGGCATTGCTGACTTTGAATAAGTTTGTCATTATCTTACATTGACCGCTGACTTTTTATTTTCAGGCAGCTTTGAACAGCAATATCATTCATTCCAATGAGGGCATTCGCTTGATGTGTACCGTAGGACGCGTGTTATCCATCCTAAGTTTGCCGGATATTTTCAGCTATTTAATGGCCATTTTGACGCCACTGATTCAGGAGTTGGACCAACTGGCTGAAGTTAAGGTCAGAAATTTTATTATCTAATCTAAAATATAGAAATTTCAGATTTGCCCTATTGCTTGCAAAACCTAGAAAACTTAGGGAATTTTGCATTGTAAACTGGAATTTTTCAGTAACAGGTATCATACTTATATTTTGTGTTTGTTTGTTATAATCCTGAGTAATCTGCACAGAAATGATTGGCCTGATAATCAATTCTACCATTCCCCTAAAAATCATCACGTGCGATTATTTTTATAAAAATATCCCTGTGGCGTCCTAAATTTATCTTCCTTTCTGCTTTATTGGTGATTTAGGTTAAAAAAAAATTAAAACTGCTACGAGTGTGGTGTTAGTTATTAATATTTCTGGGAAACGTTTTCAAGATATTACACCTAAAACCCGATATTACTCGTAATGGCTTATTCAAGTTTTGTCGTGGAGTCAACTTGGAAGTTTAATACACTGGGCTTTGAAAGTTATGCACTATGACAGTTCCGTTGAATTTTGCTTGAATTTTGGAGTGCTTGACATTCTTTGACTCGTTGTCAATTTTTGTTTGCAGCCCACCCCATCGTCCCAGATACTCCTGTTGGTTCGTTTAAACATGCTGGGCATGTTGTTCGCGAATCTGGATGTTAAATTGAGCAACGGGCATGACGAAGAAGTAGACTCAGAACGCAGAAGTGAGGATGCGACCTCGGCGAGGCGAAAAAGGCCTTTGCAGGACTCCAGTCAGTTGCCAAACCCGGAGACCACGGTGCAGCCAATTATTGTGATTCTTCCGCAAATGCTACCTGTCATTAGCAGGGTGGCAACTGCGTGGAGTGGTGATCCACTAGTGATTGAGGTGAGTACACCAGAGTTCTGGGGCTGAAAATTAGTTTAGAAAAGTTAAAAAATAATTGCACCTGCCTTTTCAACCATCTTTTAACTTGTCATGTAATTAATGTAAAGTGTAAATCACTTACTTACGGTTTTTCATAACTCTCTGTGCTGTCTGATTTGGATAAACGCTTTCACACTGTACAAAATAAATACATAACATGACGTTCAGTTAATTTCTTTGATTAATTAGATGGGAAATGAATATCTCATTTCAAATGCTATACGGCGAAAATTTTAGAAAGTCTAGATCACAAAATGATGGATTTTAGCCCACAATTTTTAGAAGGAAATGTTAATAATCAAGGAAATGCCGATGGCGAATATTTTGAAAAATTACACGAAAAGATGGATTTTTATCTATTAATATTAATAACGGTGCAAACTTCTTTCGAAATTAAAAATTTTGTTCGTAATGATGAAAATGCTGTAGGTAATTTTTTGTTTAAAAACTTGATCCATATACAAACTTGATAAGTACAGGGTTCATACCCACCAGGAATGTCCGGGAAAGTCAGGGAAAATTGGCGTTTTTGCTAAAAAGTCAGGGAAATTTATTATAGAAATACTGGCCTTGGGGAATTTGTGAGTTGCTCATTTGACGAAGATGCAATTGCACAAGAGTTAATGGACCTGCAAAAAAAGAAACAACGTTTAAATTGAGCATACTAAAAATGGAATCGTCCAGTCATTTATACAGCTTATGTCTTAGTAGGTAATGATTTTCAAAAATTTTGAGACCGACAAAATTTATTTTTATGTCAGGGAAATTACATGGATTTGTCAGGGAAATTTGATGGGTTTGTCAGGGAAAGTCAGGGAAATTAATTTGAGAATTTGGGTACGAACCATGAAGTAGCCAACTACCGCTTTTATTATTAAGGAACACTGCAGGCAAAATTTTTTAACAAAAATCAGCAGACATAATGGATTTTCGGTGTATTTTAGAGGCCTTTTTATAAGAAATATTAGGAAATAGCAATGATAATGAAAACGCCGGAGGGGAATTTTTTTAAAAAGTTTAACGCAAATAAATCTCTTCTAATCCAGAAGACATGATAATTTGATGATTTTGTTGTTTTCATTTTCAGCTTGTATGTGATGTCTTGAAAAAAGCTGTCTCGACTTTGTTGGATGACTGCCGACCGGTCATGTCTAATATCCTAAGTCTAATGGTCGGTCTTTACCGGGTGCATCCTCGGGTTGCGATTTTGGATCTGACAAAGCAGGTCAGTGCTTTTAACCAAAATTCCGTATTGTTGGTATCGACGTTTTTATGCTGGGATATAGTCACAGATTTATCAGAATGAATTGTGGCCCTGTTAAGAAGGCCATAAAGATGTGACTGCCGGAGTCACAAAAATGACATTTAATGGTTAAATTATGTTTTGCAACAAAATGTGCAAAAAAAACTGAATAGCAACTTTTGAGTAAACATGATATACAGGCAGAACTAATCACAACACGAATCCTGGGGTATTGAATTTGACAAGACCAGTTTGTTAATAATAAGATTGGCTTTTGAATTTCAGTTCATGCTGCTGTTCGGGAAAGAAGAGGAGCACATGCCGTTGCTCCGCGCTGTTTTCGCCGAGATAGTCAACATCACTTTGGCAGTCTGCGAGCAAGGAGTTGCCGAACAGACTGACATACTACAGGGCTTCCTGCAAATTCTTGCTCAGGTGTTGAAGAAGGTTCCCACATTCCTCCTTCACGAAAGTTTCAATTTAGGGTCCCTGTTCAATTGTGGTAAGTTTTGCCTGTCTGTTCACTACATTCATGATTGTCCCCAATTCCTGGCTGATTTTATTAATCTATGAAATCAGGTGACTGTCATCCTGAAATCAGTATTTAAAAAAAAATTTTACCTTTAAAAACTGAGAGCTGATATTTTGGAGGCAAAAATACTCCTTTCAGTATTCAGGATTCCCCCTGGCATCGGGAAAAAGTCAGGGAAATTTTAAATTTTCATGCAAAAGTCATGGAAATTAGTAACGGTTTATGAAGCTGCTCAAAAGAGGGCGTATCTAGGCGCAGTTTTAGCGATAAAATAAGATGGCTGATTTGAGAAAGAGTATTTAACATTTTTATTTCGAAGTAATAAATAAAATTATAGGTTTTGCTGCTATTTATTCAATAGACTATTTTTTAATACAGTTAGGGAATATTTTTCCAAAAACCTGGAAAAGTCAGAAAACTTGAAAAGTTAATTTGAATGGGAACCCAGTTTGATAAATGCTTGGGGAGGGGAAGTAAATTTTGGAGATCATTGTCTACTTTTAACATGTCATTACACAAAGTGGGGGAAAATTATAAATATTCGAAAACAGTTTTTCCCCTTTTCTTCAAAAGGGAAAAATAGATTGTTCATAAAAAAAATCGTTTAGAAATCATTTGCATTTGTTTTAGATACTTTTGTTTGCCCCCATTTTTTTCTTTTTTTATGTTATCGAAACGTGCAATTTATTTTATTATTCACGTTTTGAATTATTTCCACATTATTTTTATACCATCGAACAATATAAAAATTTCAAAACAGTAACTGAATGGCAAGTAAATGAGGCTGGATTTAAATTAGTGTCCTATTTATGTAAAGCTTATCAAATCGACCTTTTGTTAATTCCCAGATGCTCACTACTCACTAAATATTATGCTTCATTTCATTTCTTGCCAATCAAGTCGAGACACACATGGTCCATCGGCAATGAGAAAGTTTCCCTAAAATTTGAATCAGTGCATTACTATGCTTTAGAATCTTACTTGATATCTGTACACTTCGACAGGTATCATTGCGCTGTCACTACCCGAAGCACCGACGGTGAAGGCAGCATCATCTTTCTTGGTAAGCATGTGTGTTGTTTGACATTACTGGACAATAGTCATTTTTAGCATTGCAATTTTGTTATAATCATTTGTTACTTTTATAATCTTTTCCTAGGTTACCTTCATCAACCAAAGCCAGGAAACGCCTTTGATGCTCGACGTCGTTGGTGCTCATGGAGAGGCATTGGCCATGCAAACCATGAGGGTAAGAGTCCACTTTGAACGTCTCCCTAGATTCTGTAGAAGTAAAACAACACGGTTTATATTCAACATATTTTTGTAGTGTATTGGCGGCGAAGCACCCCGTGGTGTAATCGATCACATGTCTGACATCTTGTTGGTGCTCAACAAGAAAAATTTCGAACAATTGTGCCAATGGATGAACGGCTTCATACTGCACGACAATTTTCCTTCGGCAAGGATAAGCAAGGAGCAGAAGGAGCACTACATCAGACTCATTCTCAGGTAAGCACAATCAAGTTTTCTCAGTTTCGTTAAAAATATGTTAACGTTATTGCAAAAGAGACCTAGTTAGAAAAATTGGATAAATAACTTTTGTAAGGAAGGGGGATTATTTTTTACATAAAGTAGTGGCTATTAATTTCCATAAGTATGTTGAGGATATGATATCAAAAAAATGTAAATACAAGTTGTAAGCTTATAAAATGTTTTGAATGACAAGGTTTAAAATTTATTTTCAAATTTTTACCTATTGTATCAGTATTTATTTAATAAATAGGAGGTAAAATACGTGTACGACCAGACAATACAGGCATACCCCATTTTACATCGCTTTCTTCATACGTCAACTGCCCTGCTTTCACGTCAGTTTAGTATCATGACGTTGCCTGTTTTCAGACGTTTTTCAGTGGTTTGTGAAGATTTTTATCGAAATGCATCTTCTTGTAATTTTATAAATCAATAAACGGACTATTATCATACTGTGTACATGACGTAAGAGCGGGGCATGCCTATATGCTAAATACTAAATACTTATCCATTTCTCGAGGGTTTGGGACCTTTTTGAGAAAATGAGATTCTTTGCATATGGTAGGAACGTTTATTATTTCATTACTTTATCACATTTCATTCAGAGATCAGGAACAGATTTGCAGCAAAATCGCATATAAAAATTAAAATTAGGACATTTTAGTAAAAATAACTCGCATCCCCTCGCTTAGCCCTACAAATAAAAATTATAACGTTTTAGTAAAATTAATTCGCATCCAAGGCAGTAAATCAAGAAAAAATAGCACAAAAAATAACAAGTATGGCATTTTAGTACAATTTAATTTACATCCAAGGCAGTAAATCAAGATAAATAAACCGCAGAAAAATCTCACAGTAAATAAAAAATTGACATTTTAGGAAAGTTAATTCGCATCCAAATCAAGAAAAATTGATGGCCCATTAAAAAGTTATTAAATGAGCAAAATTCATCAAGGATGTAGATATATTTACATGTCATTCATGAGTTCTGTGAGCCTGGAAAAAGTACAGTTATTTCTCATTTTGAAGATTTGGAAGATTTTAATGTTTTTTTGTGTTTGTCAGGGAAAAGGTCAACAAGCGCAAGCTGCAGGAGGTAGTCAAGGAGTTCACCCTGGTGTGTCGTGGGCTGCTGGGAACCGAATATGGCTCGCAGATCATGCCCTACCTCTGAACTCTTCACAGCTCTGATTGCCAACCCTTAGAAAATGCCAAAAAACAGGCGCATAGTGATTTAAAAATGTACATAATTTTTTGGAACGGTTGCTGTGTTGGAAACACGGTGTGAAGGCTGACTGGTATGGCAGACAGAAGGACAAGGTGCGACTGCAGGTTACTTTCTGCTCATGGTGAGTGAATTGCTTAAGTAAATCTTAGCATGACTAGTTTACCAGTAAATGTCAGGCAGGTGCAAAGGGCAGTTCCTCCAGGATGGACATGCTGGCCAGCGAACGCTCCACCCACTCTTCGGTCACCACGTGGAATACCTTGCGTTGGTGCTTCCGAATCTGCTTGAGCTCCCCGAGGCGGTCCAAACACCTGTAATGATAAGGATTTTTGTCAGTGATACAGTGTATATCTATCTCTGTGATACATAGAATCCAGTATTCTGTTGGTGTAAATAAGTAAAAATCTGTGCATAGAACTCCAGAGCTGCCAAAATTAGCAGTGCAGGAACAACACATTTCTTGGCACTACACATTTTAAAAGCAAAACTTAGATTAGTGGAGTTGAGTGAAGAAGTGTTTTTACTTTAGTTTTGACACAATGAATTTATCTGAAAATCCAGAATATACTCAGAATGTAATAATGGTGAGCTGGATTGCAAAGATGGCAAACCTTTAAAACACAATCTAGAATTTATGGATAATTCTTTATCTTCATTTACACGTTACACTGTATTTGGAATAAACAGCAATCTAAAATTTTGCATTTAAATATTCATATTTAATGAGTAATAAAGAAGTCTGCATTCATTTTTAATTTCAAAATAGTAAGTACATGCAATACAAGTCCAATGCAAGTCAAATGCAAATATCAGATCAGGATGTTGAGTTCTTGCCTGCTAGAGCAATTAAGTAGGTAACAATTGGGTCACAAAGCAAACTAGCAAATCACTACCCATTTACCATATTAGCCACAGAATTCTGAAATTGATCAGGAAATGTCATGGAATTGTGACTTAATTGGCCCTTTTATTATGGTGGGATGTCCTTTACAACTTCCAAAAATCTCCACTATTACATTATATTTAGCAGCATTACTCAGTATTCCGTTTTTACATAAACTGAAGCTGAATCAAGCCTTTATTGTTCAAAATTAATGAACATACCAAACCTCTACAAGGTGTGGTTAGACATGATTTTCTGGCTATAAATTGAAGAGGAGAGAAAATAATTGAGAAGTAATTGTACAAAGGAAATTTTTTGTGGTTATAGGTCAACCATTCCTTTAAACTTTGGCCTAGGTCCCAAACAACAAAATAAACTGCAAGGTTATTACAATCAAAATTAAAAGTATGCAAATATATACAATAAGAGAGGGATATTACCAGACAAACAGTGGATATTTCAGAGGATAACATAATTCATAAAGAGCTTCATCGTCCTGTTGGCCATTGTTTTCATTTTTTTGCATTGCAATCGCAATACGACCTTCATTAATTAAAAATACACATAAGGACCATCCCTGGTCATTTTTAAGACACTTTAGGATATGCTCTAAACCCTTCATGCACAAATTATGTCTGGCAATATTTTTCATCAATGGCACGAGTTGCTGTCCAATGCGGCCATAAACTGAATAAAATCCCCATCATTTCTAGTTGAAATACTAAAAGTTACCCAATCAATCCAGGGATTATTAAAGTCCCCTATAATGATTATGGGATATGGTACTCTTGTACTCTTGATTTCAGTGTTTATCTCGAAGTTCCTTGATGAAGGGTTAACACTTGGTAGGGGATTGCTCGAGGTTACCCAGCCTCAGTGGGTTTAGGATTTTTCTTCTGTGAATTTTAGAATCTCTAAGCCTCTAAGCCTTCATCAACGAGAGTTCCCCCTTGAACACTGCAAGATCAAGGTACACCTATTGAACACTCAGAGCAGGTACTTACTCGAAGGCCATGGCATTCCCTGATCGATTTTCTGAAAACCTCTGCATAAGTTGGCACTGAAGAAGCACTTGGCAATCTTCCCAGGATTTTCTCTTCAAATTGAGACAATCTCTTTTCAGTAAATCCATGAAGGTGATTAAATTTCTGCATCAGGGACATATCTTGTGCATTCCAATTGTGTAAGGAATCAATTCTGTTCACCTCATTCATCACGATCTGTTTAAACTCAGTTTTCTGGTCCACTAGAAGATTTCGTTATGCAGACATTAGTGAAAATACGATCCAAAGTCCGTACAAATTCATGCAGCGTTTCACGTTGTAGCACAGGTGAGTAGACCTCATTTTGTACCTCTGACCTTGCCGCCATCTATTACCAAACTAATATCAAAGTGCTGATGTAAAAGTAGCCAAAGGCAAAAGCGTCAACTCAGATACCCTGTATAAATCAATCTATGGCATTCCAGTAATCATTAGAGTAGATATTTCTAAATGCATGCATTTTTTAGAATTGTCTTAAATCACAATACATCATTTATGATGTATTTCATGATCCATCATTTGTGATGATGTGTTTAAAAAAATGGCAAATAAAGTAGGTTCAAAGACAACTGCTTACCCCGTGTGGACAATTACATGAGTGACATTCTCGTTGAGCTCTCTCACAACAGTTGCACCGTAGAAGCGCAGATCCAGTGCTGTTAACTCCAGTGGTGAGGCCACGATCCGTGTCGTTTCGTCACTAATCATGAGAAACAAGTCCAAGTAGACAGTGCACATGCGGAACAATCCATGCTTTGAGCTGTTTGGGAAATATTTAGTTTCCAGAGATGCAACCTCTCTTGTGCTTGGCGAATCCTATTGAGAGACAAAGGTTCTGAATTAACTGGAATGATGGCTTGAAAAGAACAGGGCTAGAGTAAAAGTTGTCTAATTTGTAAGAAAAGCCTTACAGCAGGTGGCATTGAGTAAAAAAGCTGCTTGAGTGCATCTACCGAGGTGGGTTCTGCATAACTATCGCCATAATTATCGAAGGAGCTGGCAAGTGTTTTCTTGGTGGCCGGAGATGCTTGGATCATGTCGGATGGGATCCTGCAACACAAATATAAAATTAATTTTTTGGCATCTGAGATCTCTTGTCAATATTGCTATCTGCATTTCCATCATTTTTAAGTGTTTTGTGTAACTGGAGTTTAATTTTGTTGTTTGGTTCCATTTGTCGCCTCTCATCTTGGGGAAATCACCCAACTAGTTTGTATCTAATCGTTTTCTCTCGTATTTTTGTGATTTTGTGATCCCTAATGAAGTTTCAATTGAGAACGAAAAGTTGCAAATAAATTTGACAAAGTGACTGTGATTATGCAAAACTTATATATCATTGTGATGTTTCCAAAATTAATTTCATACCATGTGGTGGGTGCAATGCATTATGACTATGAGAATCAAGGAAAACAATTCAGAAACCTTGAACCAGCAGAAGAAACGCAAAGCAGAATATGCAGACAATCATAAATTTGATTTTCTCCCAGCTTATTAGATTCAAAATTTCCCAATACATGATTTGGTTTGCATTGGCATCCCCTTCCGCATACTCTAATTTAATTGCTCTTAGTTTGTTAATTTCAGATCTTTCTGTTCCAAAACATCGTCCAAAAAGAAAAGTTGCATTGTACCTTTTGGAAAAGCAGTGCATCCAAATAACTAATCTCTCCAACATGTCCACATAGTATTCCGCAACTGCTCATTTATTTTGGAAAATTCTCGGTGCAATTTCAAGAACTTTATACCAATTATCAAATCCAGCTTACCAAGGCACTATCCCTCTTCTCTCATGAAGGCACCTGAGAAGCCAGCCAGTCTTGACCACATCATGCTCGCCGGCTTTGGCAATGTTCTTTACACGCACAGACTCCTTGTCAGCCAGCACACAGAATGTGACGCGGCCCGGATTCTGCACAATTGTCCCTCCGTGCCCGACAATTATCTTCTCCAGCTCTGGCTTGGAAGGTGTTGCGTCACGTCCACTGGCCACGCAAAATTCTTTGCCAACCAAGAGACGGGAGACTTCTGCCACGCTTGATGGGTCGATGCCCCGAAAGTGCGGCGCAACCGTAACTGGTTGCTCTACGGTTGCTTTGTGGTGGCGTTTCTTGGCCGGAGGTTCTCCGGATTGTTCGTCCCCATCACCCAAATGCCTCGATGCAAGTTTTCCACCAGCCAACTGCAAAAATTAACCGTGGACATTAATTTACTTTTTCTCAAATACTATGCATGCAGAAGAGAAATCTAACAACTAAGTGAAAATGCTAATGAAATTACAAAACGGATGGCATGGTCAATAATGTCGGAATATGGTCCCCAATTCTCTAAGGAACGCTTTTGGTAAATCAATTAGCAATCATTGTTTCACATTATAAACATGGCAAGGAAATCCTAAATATCTAAGTTCCCATGGTGGAAACAATTATTGGTTCTCATCAGGGATTTGTGGGTTCAAAAATTGGATACCGGATCTTTAAAAATTGACTTTTCTGTTTTGAGTTTTTATTTTCTTGTTGAATTTAGTTGCCACCTTTTGATTTTTTATTGATTTTTCACAAACATGTCAAGGGGATCCTAAATTCCTAATTTTTCATCCTGGAAACGATTTCTGGTTCTCGTCAAGGATTTGGGGGTTCAAAAATTGGTTTCTGAATCTTTAAAAATTGACTTTTCTGTTTCGATTTTTATTTTCTTGTGAAGTTTAGTTTCCAACATTTTGAATTTTCGATTTGTTTATTGATTTTTTTACAAACACGACAAGGAAGTCCTAAGTTCCTAATTTTGCATGCTGGAAACGATTTCTGGTTGTCATCAGGGATTTATGGGGTCAAAAATTGGATACCGGATCTTTAAAAATTTGCTTTTCTGTTTCGATTTTATTTTCCTGTGGAATTTGTTTCCAATATTATGATTTTTGATATATGATTGTTGATTTTTTTTTACAAAGATGGCAAGGAAATCCTAAATTCGATAAAACTCAAGTAAAACTTCGATTATCCAGCATTTAAATAGTGTTTACGAATATCCGCCACACCTGCGGTCCCGACCCCTGGCGGATAATCGAAATGTTCTGTATGTCGGAAACTATTTCTGATTCTGGTCAGGGATTTGGGGGTTCAAAACTTGATGCCAGATCTTTTAAATTTCCATTTTCTGTTTTGATTTTTCTATTTACTTGTGGAATTTTCCAATCGCCTTTGAGGTTTTTCCCATTTTCAAGTTTTTCATACTTACGGTTCGCAGTTCCTCAAAGTCTGCAGTTGTCGTGCACTCGAACCATGATTTGTCGTACCGAATTTTCTCGACGCGTGGAAAACGCAGCGTGTACCCCACTTTGTACTGATCAGATGCTATGATTTCAGCTGCTTTTATCTAAAAGTATATTTGTGTTAACTACTAAAATTTATTTCCAACAAACTACATTGTTCGATTTCAAAATGTTCTCAAAAGTTAGGCAGAAATCGAAAATATGGAAATAAAAAAGACAGGTTGCCATATATGATGATCAGTAAAATTATCATCCTTACTTGCACAATTTTTGACTTTGACGGTTCAATCCACACGTCCGGTCGTTCCGAACCTGTGGTCAGAATGTTGGGAGGGGGTTTTCTTCTGTCGTACACGTGCCAGTGATCCTTCAATGAGCCGCAGAGTTCAAATAATTCTTGTTTGGTGTACCCTGAACCGACCTTACATACACTGTGAAACACAGTTGGATGATCCGCTGAAAAATAAATAGGATTTAAGTTTTTTGTTCAAACTTGTTCAAACGTGTTTCAAATCGCCCTTAATTTGTCACAGATTATTGGTCAAACTTGACATAGATTTGACCTATACAAATGCCTTATAACGGACATTTTAGAAATTGTAGATCTGATCACGAAATGATGGGATTAGCAAATAATTTTGTTAAAAAAACAGAAATAATATTAATTAGAACGGGAACGCCATAGGCAACATTTTTGAAAAATTACAAGAAATACTCGTGAACCGAAGTAATGGATTTTAGTGCATTGATATTAATAACGATGCGAACACTAGTGGTTGAAACTACTAGATTGCAAATACTGCATTTTTTGTGGACTTCTTTCGAAAATTTAAAAATTGTTCATAATGATGGAAAAGCTGTAGAGAAATTTTGTTGTTGTGACATTTTATAAGCAGCCAGCTACGATATTTATCATATATGAACGCCGTGGGCGAAATTTAAAAAAAAAAATAACAGAAATAATGCATTTTTAGAGGAATTTTCATAGCGCAGGCGGAATTTTTTGAAAATGTACATCTCAAATACAGTTTATGTAATGCTTTTCTGAGATACTTATACCAATCAAAATCGTTGTGCCACAAAAAATTTCCTGACATTATTTGAATTTCCCTGACATTTCCCTAACTTTTCCAGATCAAATCAATTTCCCTAACATTTCCAGATTTTCCAGAGAGCTAGTCACTCTGATTTGTGTAAGAAAATATAGAAAAGGTAGTGCTGTAAAATTTGTACCAGTCCATGTTTATTTATGTCCAAAAAATGAAAAAAAATTTTTGCCAACTTAGAATGCGTGTCATAACAGTGATATAAGTCTGTTCTAAGCTTACTTTTATTTTCAGGAGTGACAGCCAACGCCAAGAGAAAGTGGGACGTAACACCTCGGCGATAGCCCTCCCCGAAATATCCTCCCACGATTAGCAAGCTCAGATGGTCCATGAGCTCGTCAACATATTCAGGCTTGATTTTGAGCCATCCGCCCCTTCGTACGTTTGGACGGTACACTGATTGAGGGTCTTTAATGATTACACCTTCCTCGAAGCTGTCGATGGCCCGATTCAAAGCGTCAACGGCATCCTGTCTGAGATGGTAAAGATGGTAAAATTACAAACCCCAAATGCTAACAAAATTAGGCGTCATTACTTTGTGTGTCCTTCTCTACGGGAAGCTTGTTGCAGCCGTCCTTCCACTGGCGTGAACAGGGTATCCAGGCACTTGAGACGTTCAGCAAGCGGCTTGTTAGACAGTACCTTGCCGTTGTACTGGAGGATGTCAAAGACGCAGTAACACGGCTGGTAGTTGCTGTCTGCGTGTAGGGCTTTTACGTCAAAATTCTCCCCTTTGGTTGCTGAATACAGAAATGTATGCATTAGTGGCAAGCGTGAGGCAGATGAAAATTGTGTGGAACAGAAAAGTTTCACACAACAGGAACATTGTTTTTAGATTTATACATCGATGATTTGATTTCCTAAGTTGTTGATGGGAATCAACTGCATCGGATTTAATTACAGGGTTCATACCAAAATGTCCTACTCAATTTCCCTGACTTTTTCTGACCAATTCTGATCCATATTTCCCTGACTTATAAAATAAAAATATCACATGCAACTAAAATTAACTTTGTCATTCCCCATTCAAAGACATGTATCTAATACTTTTACGATTTTTCACATGCGTATATCTGATTTGTTTCACAATTTTCATCTAATATTTTTGGAAAAATAATCACGTTTTCACTCTCTGCGACCCCGCGCATATTTTATAACTGAGAACACCATAGGCACATTTTTTACAAAAACTAGACTGCAAAAAAATTCTAAAAAAATATATTGGTGGTAATATTGTATGTTAATATAAACATAAGTTAATATTCAAGAGATTACTGTAGGCCCTTTTTTGTTTTTTAAAAAAACTAGACCAGAAATAACAGATTTAATTTAAGTAGGCGAAATTTTTAGAAAAATCAGATCTTAAAATGATGAATTTTAGACAGTACCTGCTATATTTTTCTTCGCCATGGCCATTTGCAGTAAAATATAGGAACACTTGACAAACACAAGAAATTGTTCCTCAATTTAAATATATTTCTACGATGGATTTTAGCTCGTTTCTTTAAAAGAGAACGCCTTAGGCGAAATTTTTGAAAAACTTTACTGGAAATAACGAAGGTGTAATTTATAGGATGTTTTTCGCAACAAGAAATTCAAAATTAAAAATTTCCAGTCACAAAATTAAAAGTCAAAATTTTTTGAAAGTTTTCCCAGACTCCACCTGACTTTTCCTGACTATTTGGGCAAAATGTCCACAATTCCCTGACCACATTTCATTTCCCTGACGATATAAATCTTGAATTAAAAATCTATGTAGAAAAATGTTACTATAGCAAAAACATGACTGTTTTGTAGCACATGTCCTAGTTAGTCAAAGGAGAAAATGCACGTGCTTTGGATAAAGTTGTAGCAAAATTTCTTAGCAATATGGCTTCAAATTTTCATCGAAAGGCGGTCAAAATTGGAAATGCTTTCAAAAAGTCATCGTCAAGTATTAAATTCCTCATCAAGTTTTAGGAAACGTCTCTTGCTAAATCGAAGAAAAATTTACTCGTGAAGTCATAAGAAACGCGTCGTAAATTTGTAACAAAATTTCGTGGCACAACCGTGTCAATGTTTTTAATGCGTCAAACACAATTTTGACTACGTTTTAACAGGCTTTCACTTTTGGAAAACAATAGACTGTTCGACATATTTTTAAAATTGGCAATGAATCAGCTTGCAGAGAACAATTCCAGGACAAATTTCCACTGAATCAGTAATGCAAATTATTGGAGTTTTTGTATGTGGTTTCCGTAGCGTCATATCATTTCTTTCAAACTTTTAGGGGACCCTACACGGTTAGTAATACTGTCAGTCACTTTAGAATCAGTAGAAATGACAGTATACGTCAATATTTTCGCGACCCTACATGGTCAATATTTTAAAGTCAGTAAAAAGCTCAGTACCATCGTGAACTTTGTTGAGTGAGGTTCTAAAGTACCACGGATCGAAGTGAAAGGCAAAAGCCTATTTGGAGACTTCCGAGGCTTATTTAGCGATAATTTCAATACTCACTCGCAAACAGTACGATGATGATTGAGAAAAACAGAAGGAAATGTGTTCTCATACGAATCTCTCTGACGAAATTCAACGTATGTGGCATGTCCCATCTTCAATTGCTGCTGGCGCAATACTGACAGATTTACTGACGAACGCCCTTACACGGTCAGTATTATTGTCAAAATCTTCATACTGACAGTAGTTATCCGAAAATCCGGATATTCGTCATTATCGAACATCAATACATCAGTATGCCCTTACACGATCAGTATTACTGTGCGTATTTGTCGAAACTGACAGTAATCATTCCCGTGTAGGGTCCGCTTAAGGGTCGCGACGGATTATGAGCGACGAAAGTTCATTGAATGATTTTTTTTGACACTTGATTTGCTCAAGTTGGCTCAAGTTGTCTCAAGTTGGCTCAAGCACTCGTCAACTCTCGGAGATGGTCTACCTGAGAACCGTTCCAATATTGGTGTTACCTGATCCTAACGATCCGCAAATTTTTCTCGCATTCCTAGGGCTGGAAAAACATGAGCAACATGAAGGAAAACAAGGACGTGGCGTGCTATTTCGTAACCAAGCATTCGTGGAAGGGAAAGTGAGTGCAGTCAGTGTTGGTGTTTTTGGATTTTCAACCGTGAACATTGCATTCGACGTCCTTTTAATCGCAGGTACAAAAGGATATTCTCCGTGGGCACACTGGGCATCACGACCTACAATCCGGGATCTTTCGATATCACAAATCAGGTGGGTTTTAATTCACTGCGTTCACTGGAGACCCCCCCTCGTAACTCAATTCAATTCAACTCAGTACCCTACAATCAGTAAATGAATACCATGTGGTAGGGGGGTGTAATCCATCAACC
>JAQGAF010003045.1:0-19317 GCA_034687865.1 Kryphioiulus occultus
CAGCAAACTTTAGTTAAAATGGCTGTGTATTTTGGCTGAAAACTGCCACTAAATCACACGTTAAAAAAGGCGGTAATTTTGAAAAAAAATATTTTCGAATTTTTCAACCTGTGGTCAATAGAGCCAAAAACCCAATTTTGTTGTAGATTATTGATCTGCAATTTGCAAAAATTAGCAATAAATAGCGCTGCAATCAAGAAATGTGGAAAATGTAAATCAAATCTCAACAGAAAAATTAAGGTTTCCAATCAATGCATTTTATAACGCAAAAGTTTTTAAAAAGCGCAGTATTTAAAAAAAAACAGATTTTTGTTCACTGTGGAAAAGAGTAAAATAAAGCAGAAATCGTCTCTAGTTCGGTAAAAAACGGTCTCGTAATGTTCGGGTCTCACTCGGCTTACGAGATTTTCGTTCCTTGAAATAAACCGTCAGCGTGGTTGCCTCACCCGTTTCACATCGGACAACGTGAAACCATGTTGTTGCAAACTTTAGCTAAAATGGCTATGTGTATTTTGGCTGAAAACGGCCGCTAAATCACACGTTAAAAAAGGCGGTAATTTTGAAGAAAAAAATTCGAATTTTTACAACCTGTGGTCACTAGACCCAACCGTAGTAAAAGCCCCATTTTGTTGTAGATATTCGAACTGCAAAATCCAGAAAGAATCCGGAAAAAAATTGGGAAACTTAAATCAAATCAACAGAAAAATTAAGCATTCGAAAATATGCATTTTATAACGCAAAAGTTAAAAAAAAAAAAACATTATTTAAAAAACAGATTTTTGTTCACTATGGAAAACAGTAAAATGAAGCAGACATCGTCACTGGTTTGTTAAAAAACGATCTCGTAATGTTTGGGTCTCACTCGGGTTACGAGATTTCGTTCCTTGAAATAAACCGTCAGCGTGGCTGCTCACCCACTGGCTCACGAAAACAAGACAGCTGAATGTTTGAAGAACCCCAAATACAACGTTGTGCAAATTTCAGCTTGAGTTGGTTGCGATGGCTGTTTTGGAAGCTTTGCGGCGCATCCGGAGCTTCAGCACCACAGCCATGGCAGCGCCGGACAGCTGGATGGAAGCGAGCACATATAGTCCGCTATCATAGGCACCAGTCAGATCCCTGAGATGTCCTGGGAAAACAAAAAAAATCGATTGGGAAATTGAACACAGCATCGACATTATTCAATTAGCATTGAGTGTTCTTACTAAAATTTAAAATATCATTTCGGTGTTTGATAATTTTTTTTTTTTTTTTGAAAAACCAGGTTATAATATAAACTACGATCTTTTGGCTGCAACCAATAATTTAAATATCAAAACCCTGTTTCTTCCTAATGCCTTCCCCAAAATTTTAGAACACTACCACGTTAAACTTTTTGCAAAATTAGTAATCATAAGCTATTCATAAGGAATTTCTCCGACTTTCCCTGACTTTCCAGGTGGGTACGAACCCCACATGAGCTATTCCCGGCCGCTTCTCGCTCACCGATCAAAGCCGGGCCCATCCAGCTGGTGATTCCGATAGCAAACATCACGTAGCCGTACATGACCGCCATGTCCTTCCTTCCGTACACGGCGCCCACGGACGTGGGCACCATGAGGAACGTGGCGCCGAGGAAAAGCCCCATGACGCCGCTGGCAGCCATCAGGACCCAGTACAGGGTTGCGACAGTGAAGATCATGGTGACAGTAGACCCCATCACGAAGACTGCCCCGAAGCTCAAGATCACGTGCTCAAACGAGAGAAATCCCACAAGCACCCGGCCGAGTACGTTGCCGACACCCGACGCCGTAGCGGCCAACTGGAAGTACGGCAGCAGGCCGCATGTGCTCACCAGGTCCTTAAATATCCCGACGAATGTGGTGATGGTGAAGCCCCAGGTCAGCGCCATGTAGGACAGGCACCAGAATTCCGGGTTACGGAAGCGCTTCACGGCACTCGGCGCCTTTGTTGGATATCCCCGCTGGGTTGGCTCATTGCTGTAATCCGCAACGGATACATTCCGGATTGGTATGAGCTCTGATGTAGACGTCACCCTGCAGTTCTTGTTCTCCAAAGGTGTCATGGTGCTCTGGTCCTGGTGGCTGCCGGCCGGTTCAATGTCATCTATGTCGCTGTTGCCGGACTCCACGGTGCTCTGGTGGTGGTTGCTGTTGCCAGACTCTATCAGGAGGGGTTGTGGCACAGCCATCTTCACTTTGGGTTTGGGCTCCGGGAACACGACGCAGCCCACCAGTAGGATGTGGGCTGAGATGCCAGCGTACAGCAGGGCAGCGCCACGCCATCCGAAGACGAAAATCAGACCCTCGAGGATCGGCCCGTAGATAAGCGTGCCAATGCCGCCCCCCACGAACGAGATGCTGGTGGCCTGGAACAAGTAGCGCTTGAAGTAACGGGCCACGGCAGCTACGCCAGCCGTGAGCATGAATCCAAAGCCGATACCTGGAAATAGGGAAGGTAGCAGAATTTCAATAAAGGCAAAATTGATAAGCTGTGATTTAATTTTTTTCAGTGATTTCCAGGATTTTCCAGTACATAAAATGACATTTTTGTTTAGCAGGCTGTCTAATTAACCATGATTTAAATTTTAAAGCATATTACCATGATTTTCCAGTACATAGATTCATTTTTCAAACATTTCTACGAACATTTCAGATAATTTTAGACCAAAACTGTCACAAATGACGGATTTAGTTAGTTTTTACGCTATTTTTAGGCAACATTTTCTAAAAACTCTAGTAAGTAACGGATTGTGGGCCAATTGAAAATTACCAGTATTTTTAATTAACAGGGTGTCTACTGAGCCATTATTTCAATTTTCCAGTATATTTCCATGGATTTCCAGTACATATATTCATTTTTCGCACATTTCCGCAACAATTTCAGACAATTTTAGAACAAAACTGTCAGAAACGACGGATTTTCGCTAGTTTTTACGCCGTAGGCAACATTTTTTTTAAAAACTATCGGAAATAAAGGATCGTGGGCTAAATGAAAATTACCAGTATTTTTGTTTAGCAGTGTGTCCACTGAATCAATTTTAATTTTCCAGTATATTTCCATGATTTTCCAGTACATAGATAAATTTTTCAAACATTTCTACGAAAATTTCCGACAATTTTAGGACAAAACTGTCATAAACGACGGATTTAGCTAGTCTTTACGCAATTTTTAGGCAACATTTCCTAAAAACTATCAGAAATAAAGGATTGTGGGCTAATTGAAAACGACCAGTTTTGAAAATTACCAGTATTTTTGTTTAGCAGGCTGTCTACCGAATCATAATTTCGATTTTCCAGTATATTTCCATGATTTTCGAGTACATATATTCATTTTCCAAACATTTCAACGACAATTTTAGAAAAAAAAAAAAACTGCAACGAACGACGGATTTTAGCTAGTTTTCACGCTGCAGGCAACATTTTTTAAAAACTATGGAAATAACGAATTGTGGGTTAATTGAAAATGACCAGCATTTCCACTATGTTGGGGAATTCATGAAAATGTCAGGGAATTGATTAGTCATTATCTTTTATATGAAAAATATTAAAAAAAACTATCATATAAAATGTCCAGGAAATGACTGAAAAGTTCTCAAGGAATGTTATTTCCCTGACATTTTATGAGTCTTTAACAAAAATATTTTTCATATAAAAGGTAATGACTAATCAATTGGCTGTTGCAAACTATCCCAATTTCCCTTTTAGGCACATGAGAACAACTCACCACCCAGCACTCCGTAGGTCACGATGATGAAGATCAACGAATGCGACAATGACATGGTAACATAGGCGACCATCAGGCAGCCCCCAGAGATGAAGAACACGTTCCTCACACCAATGTAGGGAATGACGCTGCTGCTCAGGGAGGCTGGGTAAATTGGAAAATATTCGAATTTTCTGTATTACAGGATCAACTCATCAAAGCCAAGTACTGACCTGATGAGAACATGAACATTGTATTCAAGGCCCCCAGCCACGAGGTGTAGCTCCTCGACTCTCCGAACACGTCCAAGAACTTGACGTAGAAAATGGCAACGCTAGGGTACAGCATGCCGAGAATGGTGGTGTTGCAAAAGACAGCAAACATAACCACCCAGGCCCATCCCTTGTCTATGCTTCGACCGGAGCTGGCCATGACAGCTCAAGAAGGGTTTTTGGAGGAAGGCAGCGAAGAATTGACAAACTTCCAGAAGTGGCTTGTTCACTTCTAGCCCTTTGGAGGAAACGAAATCTGGAATAACATTGGTTATCGTAACTGCATTCCAATCAAACATGTTGCCTGTTGACGCGTATTAAGTGGCAATGTCCAATGAGCAAGAAATGCAGGATGTTTATTAGTTCTTGGTGCTTTTTGACAACATCGATGACGTCTTGACAGCTATAAACTTTCTGAAGTCTAGGAAGTAATTATTTATGTAAAATCTATTTTAACTGAAAATCACTTGACGATAATTCAAATGTGTATAATAAAGCGCAAGTTTCCTTTCCCCGAATCGGGTTCATTAATTTACTGATCACAAAATCGCCCTGCTTTTGAGTAACCTAATACGTCATTAATTTAATATCAAACTGCTGCAACCCAAGCACGATTAACTGTTACTGTACAGGTCAGCCTCATTAGCACAAATAATTAGCCTCGTTGACCATTGAACATCAGCTGTCTTGTTACGATGTTCGAACAGTTAACGTCTCAAATGCTAAAAAAAAACAGTTTTGTCATGCGCCCGAAGTTGGGTCCAAAAACGGTAACTGCTTTGACAAAGAAACTTATCCAATTAAATTAATTAAACCTGCTCCCAATTAATTGAAAAAAAGCGGATCAACCTTGAATGTCGCTAATTGGTTTTCTTTTGACAGTTGAAGATGTTCATTTTCTTGTGCAAGATTTTCTGCATTTACGATAATCAAACCATAAAAAAACTTCATAACAAGTTCATAGTACGATATTTTTTCTCGATTAACTGCATTGCGATTCGTCATAGATGAAATCAAAACTTTGCCATTTCTATCAGTTTTTTAGGAAAATCTTTTAAAATCATTATAATGGTGTAATGACCAGGGGCAACAATCCTTGACAAATGTACCAGCAGATCAGTAACCTTTTAATCTCTTCCTGCAAATTTCGGGGGTAATGGCCATAGTTTAATGAATTTAATCCTCACACATTCCCTAAAAATGAAAATAAAATAATTCGAAATGATGTAGAATGAAATGCGCCAGATTTTGTGTGACATCTTTTGTTTTAAATTGGGTGTTCGAACGCTGCGGTTCTTCGATATTTGGATAATCAGGTTCGGCAAAGTGTTAGATGATGAAACAAATGATTTATTAACTATCAGACATTCCATTAAATTTAAAAGCACACGGCGTGCACAAAAACAAGGAATCCTAGCAGCACAAATGCACCTTACCTGTCGAGTGTGCCTTCAAAAGCTGTTCCTGCTCACATGCCCAGAGAATTTCATTTAATTTTTCTGTCAACACCACATGTCATCGAGTGCTAGTTCAGGCGCTACCAATTTGGCAGCGGTAAATCAGAAGGCTCTTTAGCTTTGGTAAATCACACTGGTTGCCCTTCACCCAACCAGATGATATGTTTACCAATTAGTGGCGGTGACGTCTTCTGCTTTTTTACATTTCTGGTCTGCAGCCAATAGTTCATAGAATGTCATCTGAAAACTGCGGTGGTTCGAAAGTTCTCTTCTGCACGCCGATGGATTAAAATTTTCGCACGGTCTATGTCAGAGGTGAAGGCAACTTGGCGATTTCCGTTTTACACTCAGCAAAAAGGTCCTTGTAGTCCTCATGCTCTTTGATCAAGACGATGATGAGCGGCCGGGTCATTCCCTTGGCTTCGCCGAGGTCCTGGAACAAAAATAAATGTTATAACGAGGATTCGGCCAGTTTCCATGATATGATGCTTTGCTTTCAAAGCACTGCTTCGATTATGTGGACAAATAAGGACCTGCAAGTTCAAGACTTTCACTTACATGCTTCGATGGAACATAGGTATATGGGATATTCAGGTCCTCACACACGGCAGGCAAGTGGCACATAATCTCTACTGGGGTGATGTCACCGGCCAACAGCACGATTCTGAAACAATATAGTACACATATTTAATACAGAAAAAGTATGTGTTCACATCATTTCAAGTCTACAAAAAGGTTAATAGGATAAAATGCCAGGGTTTCTACTGGATTTCGCATTGCAAATTCCATGACTTTCAATGACTTTTTCATGGCTTCACAAAATCCGTCAATGGTTAATCGCCTATGGGACCGTTCAAGCTTTATGTCATTATAAAATGGCGATTTTCACACAAATTCTTTACCCTAGAGATGGCAATCTTTGGGGGGAAAAACGACGTAGGCGATTTTTTTTTGGCAAAACTGGATGACAGATGATGAATTTCAACACAAATTTTTATTTTGTGAATCAATCAAAGGCAAAAATGTCGTGGACCTAACGGAAATTTCATGAAGGCCATGACCGGTAGACAACATGACTACTGCTAAACTGCTCTTCTCACAGCTTAGTTATGAATAATTTAAACTAATATGCATTTCAAGAATGCTCACTAATATACTGACCCTCTTTCACCTCTCCTGATCTCCCTCTGGACGGTCTTTAAGCCGCAAAGAAGATACTTCTTAATCTTGGAAGCTGCAATAAAAAAAAAGTTCTTGAAAAAATTCAATATAAAATTTAGTGATGCTGGTCTGATGATTTAAGCAACACAAGTCAGCGTTTATATTTGAAATATCATATATTTATCACCCTACTATTGAACCTGTCTAAACTAACATACGTGGCAAGGGAATATATTAGTTTAGAAAGGTTATTACCACACAAGGTGCTTACCACAGGAATTAGTCATTGATGTTTAGCCGAATTTCCTGCTATTGCAAAAGTTGTGCGACCAACCGAAACCAGTTTAAAAATTATTGAACATCAGGTGCTCGATATTACTTTAGACAGGCTCTACCATATCGTGATACAACATGACGTATACGTCCCAGAATGGGGAAAGATTCGTGAAATCAAAAGGACTTTAAATTACTGAATAGCAGGTAAATCAGAATTAAACTTCGGTCCCACGTCAGAACCGACATCAGACATTAGGTTAAATAGGATATTACTTTAGACAGGTTCTACTGTAGTGTGACATATGCCGCATCAGACTTCCGTTCCACTAGCATTTGAATCAAAATTTGATTACAGATAAATAAACGCTCAATTTGAGTACATCTAGTGTGATCAAGGAAATGGGATCATTTGACCCATGTTCAGAAATTTCAAACAAATTCGAACGCCGCCAAGGATGTGACGTCACACGACTTCCTCCCTAGCTATGACGTCACGTCGCATGGCAGCCCCCAAAGCAACGTGCTCGGCAGTTAGGCCTATTGATTATCCGACTACAAACTTACATTTTCTGACGAGTTTGAACAGCTTTCTGGCCAGTTTCCATGGGGCCATTGGTTTGGCGATGACAGTCACGTAATTCAGCCTTTCTTCGTATTTTGATTTCGCCAAACTCGATGATTTTTCCCCGGTCTCCACTTCTTCGACGTCACTTCTTCTTCGTTTCGCTGGGGTAGCATCTCCGTCCCCTTCGACATCATCCAGTTTCTGTTTCTTGGTCTTCATTTTTCGAAATTTGGTACGAAAATACCGTAAAAACAGAAGAAAATTGGACAAAAAACAAGGGCACGCTGTAGTAGTCAACTGTGCGTTCTACAGCAACAGTGGGCATTAGGTGCGCAGCTGTAATGTAGGCGTGGCATCTCGTTGACATATTAACCGCAGAATGGAAAGAGTTGTGATTGCGCTGGTTTAGTCCAACAGTAAGAGTGGGTGGAGTCGTGCTCTCGCCTGTTCCAATGCAATAGGCGGAGCCATGCCGATATAACCTCGATAAGGGTTTGAGTTCGAGGTCATTTCTTAATAGACCCCTTGGTGAGGCTACATCAGGCAACTTGGAGGCTGAAACCAAGATGGCGGTCTGACCTTCTGTGTTCAACTTGAAATTTCGGTAAGATTTATTGAATTTCGCTGAGTTTTTCGACACCCCATGGTTGTTGGGCGGTCATTCACTGGAGTGGAAGACGATCCGAATCAATCGTGAACTTGGTGACTTGATCTGAATCCTGTTGCAGAAAAGTTGACGGAAAATCGGAAAAAGGACTTTGGGTCCATAAAAATTCCAATGGAGTCTGCGGCGGAAAAGCCCAGTGCTGCGGAACTGGAATGGATCGCCGTTAACGAGTATATCTCAACCCAACCGATTCAGGAAGGCCTCAAGGAGAAGCTGGCCCGTAAAACCAAGGAAAATCCCTTTGTGCCTATAGGTATGGATTTGTTCAACTTTCCTCTCAGAACTCATTTGATGTCTGTCATGACACCTACAATAGCTACCAGCTGACCTTCCTGTGAGCACCTATCGTGGACGGTGTGGCAGTGTTGCTGTTAACATTTCGATACTGACAGTAAAGTTATCCTAAACATGAGGACACTACACTGGCATTGTCAATGGGCGCAGAACTGATGGATTGATGGTTCACCTTCGTCACTGACGATTATCCGAATTTTTGGATCACTTACTGGCAGTATCGAAATTTTGACATTAACATTGACCGTGCAGGGTCCACAATAATCACCAATAATCGGAATGGAACATCAATCCATCAACACTGTCATTGACAGTAACCACAAGGGACCCTATGTGGCTATAGTAATGCTATCAATTTCAACAAATACTGACAGTAATACTGATAGTGTAATCTGCGAGTACTGAAGCATTGATGTTCTGTTTTAATTAGGCGTGCTGACGGTCATCCGAATTTGTGGAACATTTACAAGTGCTGTCAGTATCGAAATAATGACGGTAACACTGATTGATCAGTAGGGTCGGCATTAGGTCTCGCAATACATGTTCGATAATATAGTATTTCATCAAACACTGAAGGAAAGACATTTAATAATGACGATTGACTGGAATTTTAAAGCCCCTTAAAAGTGGTTCATGTTATCAGTATTGTTGTGGGCAGATAATTAAGCGTAAGCAACCTACTATCATTCTTTATTGAAATTGATCGCATCAAGTCTGATTTAGGGAAAGAGAACGAGTGTTCTCAACCTAACCCAACAATGTTCGTTCACCAAAACCATTGACTTTAGGCTACTGTCAGTTCTTCAGATTCTGTCATCCCATGTAAGATGCGTGTAACAATTGGGGGCGTTAAAGTTCCTGTACTCTTAAACATGAGTTCGATTCCCAACAGGATATGCATGTTATGGCTGGACAGCAACTCGCTTGCTTTCCAGCAAATCACATTACGCAAGTGATCACAGTGCATCAATAGGGGGTGTCAATCCTAAAAAATTATTGTAATTGAAATTGACTAATTGATGAGCGCGTGTGCATATGGCTACCGGTTTTGGTAGTAATTTGCAGATGGGCACACCAATTAGTCAATTTCAATTACAATAAGTTTTTTTTATTGACACACCCTATAGGCTACCGGTGTGGTATTTCATACAGGTGATTGACAAAACTTATTTTTCAGGTGTTCTTGCAACAACCTGTGCCCTTGGCTATGGACTCTGGTGCATGCGGACTGGTCAGTCAAAGAGATCGCAGCTCCTAATGCGCACCCGTATCGGTGCACAGGCTTTCACCATTGGCGCAATTATCTTTGGCATGCTGTATGCCTCCAGGGCGAAGGCAGCCCCTTAGCAAGGGCAGCAGAGATGCACGCTAGCTAGGTTGTATAGGAGCTCATTTTCGAGCTCGTTGATGCCAAATCTGTAAATCCAGGTGCTGAAATGTAATAAATTAACACTATTGCTCCATTTTAACTAACGCAACATCCCAAGTATGTTAACAAGAAATTAAATATGAAAATAAATTTATTTCGCCCTCTAAACTAGGGCTGGAAACCATATACAGATCGCCAACGTATACATCTAGACTTATGTCTATCTTTGGAATGCTACCTAAGATTGCAGCTACCACTACCTAGCTTTTAAATACGCAGTAAGCTTTACATTCACACCAGAATAAACCTGGAGCCCAGAACTCGGCAAAATGGTCTCTACCGCCCAAATTCAGGGAAATCGTGGCACGAGGTTACAATATGCAAGCAACATTCTTAACCACCCTGATTCAAATGATTTTGGAGATATCTAGTTAGCGATACGTTCAAAGATTACACATTTTGTTTATAACTGTATAAAAATTATTCTAAATCTTGTCATCTTGATGTAGCATTTGTTATTTCGAACGAGGGAATGCAAGAATTTAGTAATATGGTGTTTGAAGTCCAATTTCGTTACATTTAGTGAGCAGAAAAATTGGCAAAAACTTTCGCTGCCATTCCACATTGAGCTTCCTGGGCGTTTTGCCGAAAATCTGGCTCCCCAATACAAATACCTCTACGAATGTACAAAATATTCTCACGGGATAACACGGAAATGCAAGTTTAGGAGCGAGTTTCATGGAAGGGCAAATCTGTTATCACTGTGATAGTCTTTTCTTGGCACTCATCGAGATCATCAAGCGCTCTGCCTCCCAGATGGATGGATGTGGAGGAAGATTTGCTGCTGCGACAGTGCCTAGGGTGCGCATTAGCCGGCCCTTTATGGTTCCTTTCACGCAACCGAACTGTTTCTCGATCTCGAAAGGGTTCTTCGCACCAGGCAGGTCCTAAGGAAACATGCCATACGATTAGTAATTAGTATAGATAAAGTTAACTTTCACGTTCATAGATTTAAGCTACTCAATTACCAATAGACGTGAAACCAGCAGAAGCCTTTACCTGTTTGTTCGCCAGAAGGAGCACGGGAACACCTTTTAAGCTTTCTTCGTCAAGCAGCTTTTGGAACTCAAGCTCAGCTGCCACGATGTGCTCCTCGTCGCTGGAGTCCACCACAAACACCAGCACGTCAGTGTTCTTCAAAAAGTTCGGCCAGTAGGGCTTCGTCACTTCGGAACCTCCGACTAAACGAGAGAAAGGTAAGAAACAGTCGAAACACAGCATAGATCCAGTTTTCCTCATCAAATATTTTTCAGAACTTCTGTATTGAAAAATTATTTTTGCTATTGTAATAATCATCATTAGCAGTTTTTATAAATAGACTAGATGAGATTTTACTATTAGTATAGAAGGCAAAGTTTTCCATGACCTACTGAACCACACTTGACACCCAAGTTTACGGATGATTGAAAAACCCCGATTGATAAGGAAATTGGCCTACTGTGTCGACTGTGGCTAACTTACTCTCCCAAATGTTTAGCGTCATGTTCGACGTCTGGTGACAGATGACATTGAAGCCTTGTGTCGGCTCTATCTGCATTTTATCCTTTTCAGCCTTTGACCTGCACAGAATGGTGCTTTTTCCGGCACCCTTGAGACCGAGGACCAGGACACGGCGGGACAATTCTTGAGTCTGCAAAAATCAGAACAAAACTTCACCTGATCTTTCTGAACAATGAAAATGCAAAAAAATCTCATTATCAATGTAAGGAATTTTATATTTATTGCTTATTACATATAAACGGGTGATGGAACAAGTTTTCATCAGAAAACAGCAAAATTAGTTAGTGGCAATTTCATTATTAAATCAGGCTGTGAAGTGTTTTCAATATTTTTGAGGTAGTCTTATATTTTTAGAAAAATTCCTATATTTTACCGCAATCTGTTGTGCAAAGAAAAATATAGCAGATACTGACTAAAATTCATCTGAGATCTAGTTGCCTTAAAATGCATTATGGCTAGCAGTCTGGCCCTACTAGATGGGGGTACATTGTACCCGGGCCCATGGTCAAAAAGGGGGCCCACACGGGCCCACAAATATTGAGGACAGTTATGGAAATGAACATGTTTTGCTGCACCCTGTAATGCTCCCATGCACGTAAGTCAAAATATTTTTGGGCCATTGAACTCGTTTCTCCTTAGGCTTTTATGGCCATGGGCATTTTGAGGGGTTAGACAAAATTTGTAACATCTGGCTATCTAGCTGAACAAATTCCCAGGAACCTTCCATTTTACTCTGAATAATCTTTTTCCTTTTAGCTAGCTACATTGGGGAATTAGGACCCGAAATTCCACAAAGACATGTCATAGTCTTTAATGTAGCCTACATCAAAGACTGACATGTAGGCTACATCAAAGGCTAGGATTTGTAGGCATGCCTGGCATGGTGCAATAGTTAGGGCAGAAGGATATTTTTTAAAGTGAGTCGCCTCTGCTGTTAGAAGCTGTAAGTCTATATAGTGTGAACTAAGCAGCAAAATCATGTAGTTTTAGTGCAGAGACAGTAGGCCAGTATTCTATGTCCACCTCCCAACCAGTGCAGTTGAAATGCAAGTACGTGTAGGTAATATTCTTTCATTAATTTACTGCAAATTCAGGGAGGTGGCATGCTAGTGTATTAAAGTAAAAAATGGAAAATTGCGAAAAAATTACAATATATGAAAAATTCATTGTTTATGATTTTCACAAGAAAGCCAACATAAAACTGAGGAATTTCCCTCTATTCAGGTCCTTAATTTCATAGAAAAACGTACAAAAATTTGATCATTTTTATCAGCTTTTTTTTAAAAAATTGCCTGTGGCATTCTTTTGAACCCAATTATTTATAAGAATCTTAAACTAATAAATTATGCATAAACTGAGGAATTCCCCACTATTCAGGTCCATAATTTCATAGAAAAACTCACTAAAATTTGATCATTTTTATCAGCTTTGTTTTTAAAAAAATTGTCTACGGCATTCTTTTGAACCCAATTCCTTCTAGGAATCAAACTAACACGTTATGTCAATTCACGCCCTGGCTTTTCCAGAATTTAGAATTTCCCTGACAATTTCTGGTCTGTGGGAACATTATGTACTACAACAAAATGGCGCCTTGGTATATTTTGCTGATAATGCTCCGATAAAATACAAAATTTGAAAATTCGACGTTATTTATAAGCTTTCTACACCACAGTTTCAGCTGTTGCCCATATTGTTCACATGTGACATGCGGATGTAGCTATTTGCATGGTGGACTTGATAATTATACAACAATATAATGATGGACCCTGCCCATTATTTTATTAAGCGCACAGAATATGCATTCCTGCCACCTCGGCTTCCCGCATTTCGGGGAATCGTTGGAAAGTCTACAGCCCAGAAATAAGGATTCAAAATTCGGCGGATTTTACGCAAATTGGACGTGTTTAGAGCTGGATTTGCATAGCGTCTAGGCCGCCGTAACATTCGAAAAGTCGAACAGAGGCAGAAATTCGCCCAGATTACCTCCTTGCAGACAACAGTTCCATTATCGGAGCCAGTTTTCTTCTTATCGCGACGGTGTAGCAGCAAGTAGGTGACGGAGCCGATAATTAGCCCACCGGTGAGCGAAATAATCGCCTTGTTCCAAGCTGGCAGACCCTTGAACCAAGTCGCCATTTCAGCAGCAGTTTTGAACCGTGGGAGTCAGGATCGCGTTTCGCCCACGAATGCAGGGCTGGGCTGGAGGAGAGGTGCTGAAGGCCCTCTAGGCATTCGTCCGCTAATTCTGTTTATTTTGGCGCCGATCTAGGCATTAAAAGCCGCATTTTTGAGGTGTTTATCGCGCTCACCTTGCCACCTACCATGACCCTGGGTCGAGCATTTCGAATTTTTCGACGCAGCCACCGAACCCGCTTTTGGCCTGACGAGCATGTCAGCGACTCGGAAATACGCAGCACGCCATCGTCGACTGTTTTCCACCGAAATTTTCATGTGGTTTTAAAGAAAATCGACCAGAAACAATGCTTTCAAGTTGGAAATAATGCAAAGCCCTAGCGCAAGGTCGCCGCCATGTTGCAGTTCGTGCGTTCCATTTCGTGTTCGATAAGGCAGGAATCTTTCAGAGAATTACCGAGACAACCGTCTTTATGGCTGGAAAATCTGCTTTGCCGAATTCGGATTGCGAGTCGATCATCATGATTTCCCGCCCAAACAAAGTCATGGACGTTAAAACTTCGAGTTTGAAATCGCAATCGAAAAAGCGGGTGTTTTCATCAGTTGAAGGACTTTGAAAACTGGAACTTGTAATCAAAATAGGCGTTGGCAACTGGTCTCGGCTGAAAATGTTGCAGTTCTCGTAAGTTGATCGTGTAAACGTTTGAAATGTGTGCATGACCTTGATAAGTTTTGGACGGTTACCCCTTTCCGTTCTACTGTATTACAAATTTGGTTCATGATGGGAAAAGTTCCCCAAAATGCACGTCATTCTCCTGGGATCCTAATGGGACCGTGCACGGTTGAGGAATACTGTCAATCTCAACAAATACAGTATAGTCGGTAATACTAATCATGTAAACTGTAATGGACACAGTACTGATAGAGCTACATGTACATGACCCATGATGACGTTCATCCGAATTTTTTGGGGACCCTACACGAGTATTATTACTTTCAATTTCAACCAATGCTGTCCGTAATACTAATCGTGTAATACAGTAGGCAAAAAAAGTATGAGGACAGTAAGATATTCCTCGTTTACTGCTAAATAAAATGTGATATATTTGTGAACGCACATGTATTATAATGCACTCATTACATAGATTATGTAACAACAAAGCAAAACATTTGCAAAAAATCAGGCGACTTTACAAAAAAAAAAATGAATATTTCACCGCAAAAAAGCATGAGAACGCTCTACAATAAAGCTACAATTTCATCAGTTTTTCACATTCTAACTGTAAATTAGTATTTCGTAATTAAGCCCTTTGGCTTTAACGACTGCTTCTAAACGTTGAGGCATTGATTCGACCAACGTTTGGGTTGGCAATGTTTGTGATGGTGATGGTGGCGTACTCATACTTTTTTTGCGGTAAAATATTCATTTTTATTTTTTGTAAAGTCGCCTGGCTTTTTGCAAATGTTTTGCTTTGTTGTTACATAATCTATGTAATGAGTGTATTATAATGCATGTGCGTTCACAAATACTGTATATCACATTTTATAGCAGTAAACGATGAATATCTTACTGTCCTCATACTTTTTTTGCCTACTGTAGGTGCAGTACTGATCAATTATGTTTCATTCTCATTACTGATCACGATTATCAGTATCTTCGGATAACTTACTGTCAGTATTGTTGACTAATAATGACAGTAACACTGATCGTGTAGGGTTAGCAAAATGTACTGTCTATTTCCTCACTTTTCGACCTGGATGTTGAGCTGGACTTGAGTTTAATTGCAATTTAATTTATTCGTAATGGCAAATGCAAAATTAAATTGCAACAATAAGCACACACTTGCTGCATACTTGGAGGCTGTGGAAGATCAAATATCATCTCTGACGTCATCCCTCCCCCCTCATAGGTCAGAGATCATATCACCCCCAACTGTGCCCCAGGTCGTAAAAATTAGGGAGAGGAATTGAAATTGCCAGCTCATAATCAGTTTCAAGTCTAGGCTTGAACCTGGCTGAATATACATAGTGCACAGGAAGTGCTCCTAGTGAAATGCCACAGTTTATTGTCAGGAAAATTTCAAAAAGTATCTACGATCATTTCATTTAGATTTATGTAACAGTTGTAACTAGCCACGAAATGGCACCTTATTGCGAGGATTGCTGGCGAGGATCAGATGAAGATGAGAAGCTGTGCAATGTACTTGTACATGTAATACAGGGTTCCCCCAGACCTGGAAAACATGAAATTGTCAAGGAAAATTTGGAAAAGTCAGGGAAATTCGTCACGTCAATAATACATTTTCCTTAACCAGTAATTTGGTTAACACCAAAATGAAGATTCGAGATAACCTATTCATTGCAAGAAATTAATAACGACATTGTCAGTTAAAAAAACTAATCCAATTTGCTGTTTCCTTATGAAAATTTGTGTTTCTCCTGTTTATAGGATAATACATAGGCGATGAATATAGCATTCACCATGCACTACGTTGGCATAGGCCTATGTCGTATTTTTGGTCAGGGAAATTAATTTCAAAGCCTGGAAAAGTCACCGAAGTTGAAAATTTCATTTCTGGGGGAACCCTGTGATATGACATCAGAGTTCTAGGGCAAGGGTCTGACAGGCTTGAAGAGGGTTCACAATATGGGCGGCCTTTTAAAGCCCTTTGTCAAGCGCCGACTATCTCAATTGACCCCCTTTATTCTGTCAAGGACACTGGAGGTCATGGTCAATTAGCAATACTGTGTCATTCCCCTGTATCAGCACATGCACCCCATGTGTTTATGGGTTGGACCAGCCCCATATGCAGAGTTTTTAACTTGGAAAGCCTAATTCGCCTTTTATTCACACAATTACATGTACTTGTTTAAAATACAGGGTGTCTATTGGACTGGAATATACTGGAAATCTTGTTTCATACTGGAAAATTCTGGAATACACTGCAAAAATTTTTTGATACTGGAAATGTTTGAATTTGAAATTTATTTTTCTGTGAGCCCAGTGTGATACATAGCCATGGAAATAGTTCGTAGGCTCCTACAGGCTCCAATCATGTGGGTCTAGATTTTAAAAAATGTCATCATTTGTTATTAAGTCTTTCGAAAAATTTCGCCTGCGGCGCTTTTAAATTATTATTGTCAGTAAACAAATTTGTGAAAATCTGGGTAAAACGAATCATGTGGATCTAATTTTTAGAAAAATGTCATCATTTGATATTAAGTTTCTCTAAAAATTTCGCCTGCAGCGCTTTTAAATGATTAATCCAACTAAACAAATTATTGGAAATCTGGGTAAAACCAATCATGTGGATCTAATTTTTAGAAAAATGTCATCATTTGATATTAAGTTTCTCTCAATTGTGTGGGACAAGTTTGTTTTTTTACAAAAATTTCTGGAAATTGGGGCACAATTTCGGTGATGGACCCCGATCTCGAAAAATGCTCTGTATCTGCCCCTGGTGAACATATAATTGACATAAAAAATTGTTTATTGAATCAAAAAAAATGCATTTTTTATACTGGAAAATACTGGAAAAATGAAATTACAGTTCAGTATACACTGAAAAAAAAATTGACGTGGGGGTACGTGACATTAATTTTATGTGAATTTGCATTATTAGCTACGAAATGATACCCCATGGTGAGGCTTGTTGGCGACGGTCCATTGATGATCAATAAGCCAATGTTTCCATGAGGATGGTTACACAAACACTGTCTGGTTGTAGATATCAATTCTAATCTTTTCCTTTCGCCTTAAAATATCGAATTCCCAGAAGCACTGATGGAATGCGCCTAATCTGATAGCAGTTGTTGAATGGTAAAATGCTGTTTGGATAATATTTGCTGGATAACACGTTAGTATGATGAGTTTTTTAAAGGTAAACAAACAATGAGGGATTGAGATGAAGTTAGACGGCAAGTTAGAAAATGAACTGGGTTTGTAATTCGCCATTCCCCTTTTGCTGAAATTGATTCATGCGTCGTAAAAGTATGCCAGTGTTATCAAATTACTGATCGTTCTTGAAAACAAGAACTCCAAACTTTCGTTTATGTAGGTTCACCCCCATTACTAGCGGTTTGAAGGGAGGACAAGGTACATGTAAGTTAGATTATGAATTTCAGGAATGCAAGCATTTTTGCAGATGTAGCTTACAGCCAACAAATCTGGAAAGCTGGAATTGTCAGCGAAATTGGAAGTCTGGAAAAGTCAGGCGAAATGTATTTACATTGAAAATGTCAGGGAAATTCAACAAAGCAATCTGCTAAGCTGAATTTGCTGTTTCCTTATTGGGTTTCCAATTTCTGAAAAGTCTGGAAAAATCAGGAAATGTTAGTGAAATGAAAATGTGTCTTGGAGTTTATGAACATTCGTTGAGGTGTCAGGGAAATTGAGATGGCTCGCATCGGCCAATTGATTAACCGCCATCTTTTATAAAAATTAAGGATAAAGTACTTCATTTTTCTCGTTTTTTTAAAAAATGTCTCATGTAAAAAGATAAGGGAAATCGACGAGATAATGTAGCCTACATTTGTGCACTGTCTCCTCTTTCCATGTAATAAGCAATGACTACAGTATATTCCTTACTGCAGCGTTTCGCATTTGTGCATTTTCAGTGGTCTGAATGGTCAGGGAAAATTGTTTTAAAACCTGGATAAGTCAAGAAAGCTGAAAATTTCATCCCTAACGGAACCCCCTGGGTGTCTACTGGTCATGGAAGTCATGTAAAAGTCGTGAAATTTGTAACAGGCTCATGGGATTTTTGTCTTTTCAATGAGTTGCAAATTAAGAATTTGGATTTAAATTCTTCATTTGCAGGGTTACCACAACCTGGAAAGTCAGGGAAGATGTAAAAAGGGAAGCACTAGTTTTCAACAACACAAGAATTAATAATTTCTATAAACTATAATCAAAATAGTAAAAAAGGATGTAAAAACTAATTAAATAACTGCATCAATTTAATAAGCTTACTTCTAATTAATATATGTTTATTATTATAATTTATCCCTCAAGTGCGTTGATATTTACTTTTATTTATTTTAAATTCATTTAATTAAATTTTTTTGTTTAAAAACATTATTTGATAATTTTAATATTATCAATAAAGTTGCAAATGTTTTCAAATGTTCACGTTTCAATTTTTTTTACCATTTTACTAAAAACTAATATCTTTGCAAAGGAAAAATAATGTTTGGTAATGAAATGTTGATTTTTCATGGTCATGGAAAAATTTAAAAATGACGTGGAAAAACCTGGAAAGTCAGGAAATTTCGATCTCAAAAAAATGTGAGAACCCTGATTTGTCATCTATTAATTTCCGCAAAACGTTCGCCTACGGCGTGTTTTTGGCCATTAATCATGTCACCGCAGTGATAGATAATGTTTCTGAAAATCACAATTTAGTCATGACATAAAACTTGAATGGCCCCATATTCAAATAGGCATGGAAATATTTTTGATGTCATGGAAAGGTCATGGAATTTGCAATACGAAATCCGGTAGACACCCTGACCCCGAACAAGCACAGCTCCCGTTACTATCTGTAGTTTGCAAATTATTAACGCTACTTTACGTTTTCTATTTCAGGGGCAGCATCTCGTCGCCTGTCCATCGATGATGGAGACCAAGCCATGCATCTTGAAGATTCCTGGGGCTGGACAACTTCCTGAGCCCTGCCACCCCACACAGCTTCTACTCGCAGACTGCACCACAGGTCAACTGCTAACTGCCGAGGTCACGACACAGCCGACTCCAGCGCCCACGTGGTCCGATGCCTTTCTCCGCATGAAGGAAAGCTTGGACACCTTAATTGCTACCGGAAAATACAGCTCGGACTCGGACACAGAGACAGTAACGC
>JAQGAF010003046.1:0-19313 GCA_034687865.1 Kryphioiulus occultus
GAAACCATTAATTAACAATATGTCTGGATGTGCGTTCATTAAGCTCTGATAATCAAATTGCATTCAGAAACACTTTTCTAGCCACAGGTGTATAAGATTGCTTATGTCATAAATAATGCAAATTTGGGGTTCTCTCAAATTTGCGCCTCAAATATGCATAAGGAATTTTATGCAATTAGGCGAATAATTACAAAGAGGAATAAATTGTCCACAAAACACATTTTTCAGCTATAAAATCCGACATTTGGTTTCTGATAAAAACACGTTCTTACTCGATTCTTGCAGGTGAGTCGATTTAGTTGCACACAAGTGAATTTAAAACGGCCTTGTTTTGCAGCAATATTTATGAAAATCACAAACTCCCCCAAGAATATGTTAGAAATTGTTATCTCTCACCCTGTAACGAATATGTTAAGTTCGACATATTTCTTAGAATTTCAAGTTTACTGTATTTACCATAAATTTCTTGAAAATACACTGCATTTACCCATAAGTTTCTTGGAAATTCTCATTTACTATGAATTTATAGCAACTTCACGGTATTCACCACCTTTACTATGCATTTCTCTGAAATTCGCTAAATGTACAATGCAATTCTCGAAAATTACCCACATTTACTATAAATTGCTTGGAAATTAGTTACATTTGCAATGTATTTCATGAAAATTCGGCACATTTAGTATGAATTTCTTGGAAATTGACCTCATTTACTATGCATTGCATGTAAACTCTACGCATTACTTTTTCCTGAAAATCTCTTATAAATTCGTCATTTTCTTCTAAATTTCTTGCAAATTCGCCATGTTGAACAAATTTCTTGGAAATTCGCTATTGAAAATCACGTTTACTATGAATTTCTTGCAAATTCACCACCTTGCCTAAAAATCAAAAAATCTTCCTGAGGATTAGCGCCTATAACGTGGTCATGACATCACCGCAGCCCAATTTCACGCTTTACCAGCGGCAAATTAGAATCTGTGGGGCTCGCAATAATTGATTCCCATTTCCGGACAAAAAAGATGACGTCACTGGGGATTTCCGGTAAAGCTGCAGCTGCAGCAGAGCAACGTCACAGCATTGCAGATTCTTCGATTTTAGAACAACGCATGCTGCAGATCCCATTTCCTTTCAAATTCTAGAATGACACCTCAACTATGCTAAACAATTCATTATTGGCGGATTAAGGACTGATCAGTGATTCGAAACCTTGCAATTGTACAATGACAAAGTCAGCTAACGCCCAACAGCATTTCTACAAACTTGTTGTCTTAATCAACGATTATACGGAATTTTGAAATCTGTAATCGAGGTTATCCCAATAAACATGCTGCCAAACAACACAACAAGGTTATGAAAACATTTAGAATGCTAGGACAACAAATCAAACACAATGTCCAATGGCAATTTATTTGTAAGTCGAATATTGAACGGAATATTGAATATTGCCTGGAAGATAGTTTTTCATATCATCACGTGGCTTCAGAAGCCTTTCATCCACCAGTAAAAAAAAATTCCAGCATCATTCCAAACCGAATTTCACGTCATCACTTCGCGAAGTTAGTGAGTCATGAACTCCAGCTCGTTTAGCACTGATGGATAAAGAATTTGCCCTCTGACATTTCCCGCATTCTCAACACGTTGTAAGTCTCTTAAAACCCTTTGTTGGCTTGGCTCGTTGACATCCAAACAACCAAGCAGTGAAATCCTTGACAATCGTATCAAGTGGCACTTCGTCGGTTAGTTGGTTGGTAGATTTACATATTCCCTACCACATTCTCTTTTAATGTCAAAACTTCAATTTTAAAGCATGGATCCCCCTTATTTCATCTTTATCCAAGCGTCATTAAATTCCACCAGCTTGTCTTCATGACTGAAATTAGTTCCATCAATTAATTTGGAACCAATTCATCAGTTGGTCTTTTTGTGAGAAACGTTCACATTTTTGGTTATCTGTATCTACGACTGTATTTAAAACCCTTCTACTTCCAAGGCCCTAAAACCTCGAATTTAGCGAACATGTCAGTTTTACGGTGCAAATCCATCCTGACGAAACCCATATTTAACATTTCAAAATTGATGATTATAGAATCCTGATTAATATGTCTAACATGATTAACCCACGACTAATATGCAGAAAGCAGGATGAATTTGTGGAAGCACATTAACGTGTCGTAGTACATGTACATAGCCGTGTCGAAGTACATTAACATGTCAAATTCATGAATAACATGTACATGTCAAATTCATGAATAACATGTACATGTCAAATTCATGAATAACATGTCAAATTCATGAATAACATGTCAAATTCATGAATAACATGTCAAATTCATGAATAACATGCCAAAAGACATGATAAACGTGGCAAATCATGAATAACATGTCAAAAGCATGAATAACATGCCAAAAGACATGATAAACGTGGCAAATCATGATTAACAATGCCAACACACATAATTAACGTGTCAAACCCATGATTAACGTGCCAAAACACATGATAAACATGCCAAAATCATGACTAGCATGTCAATTAGCATATAAAGACATTAGTTAACATGTAACATGTTTTAGATTATTCGTCATTGTGTCGCCAACGCTGAAAATAATGCCAGTAATTGAAAACAATATTGTTATCAATATATGATGGCCATTGACTAACATGTCATCCGAAGTTGATGGTCATTCAATTTTGATGGAAGCTATTGATCTTTCAATTTCGATGGAAGTCGATGGTCTTCCATTGGATCAAGGGACTTCTTCAATAATTGCAACTGTCATTATAAAGCTGTCAAATGACTCATGGACCTTCCTGATATTTCCTAACTAATCTTTCCAAAGACCACAAGCTTACTGAAGTGATCTTCCAACGTCAAAGGATATAAGAAATTTTGTGCCATCCAATGTCTATTCCAAATTAGAACGGTGCTGAAAATGACGTGCTAATATTTCAAACTTATGAATAACGTGTTGAAAACGCGGAACATTGCCTCTAGAAACATTCTGAATATTGACACATCTCAGTGTAACATCCTCATTTCTTGCAAACAGCAGATTCATGACATGCTCAAAATGCGGCTATCTGGAAAACACGAGCTAAAAAATATTCAAAACGTTCTCAGATTGATGTCAGAAACGTGTTTCCTGGGTACCCAAATCCAATTTTACATAAGATTCTTCCAGATGGAGATTAACATACACTATTTCTTCACGCCGTTTGCAAAATCCAGGGTCAAATGAATGCTTGTTCACGTTCCAATAAGAGTCAAAACTGTCAAAAGCAAACATGACAACAGTTCGCCAACGCTTGTTTCCAGGCCAACTGAATTTGAGTTGCTTCAGGCTACAGCATCTCGATGCCACAATTTCTTCAAAAAATATTGTCGGCCCAATGCCTCCACCAATAGCCTTGCAGACAATCATATTCCACGAATCCAGCACTAAATTTACGATGCTCATTCGAGGAATGCCCCTTGGAGCTCTTCCAGCAGCGAGACAAGGTCCTCGAATGTCATTCAACGACATTCTTAGATCAAATATTGGCAATTTCACATTGTTGAACCTTAGATTGACGGACGAAATGCGATGAAACGTCGTTCAGCAGCAAGGATATTTAGTTAAAAGTTATTACTGCGCAAAAGTATCAGGAACCTCGAACTGAAGGGTCTGCTCCAGAGGACTTTACATCAACACAAATGCCATGAAAGCTGTTGCTGCATCTACGTGGGCATTAGCAATAATATCAGAAACGCCAGCAATACATCAAAAACCGCATGTTGTTCTATTATTCCAGTAATTAACTTCGGCTACAAACCGTCCATGTCCATGGTGTTATTCATAGATTTGCAACAATATTTGTTCAAAGGGAGACATCCCCTCCTTCCTCCACCATTTCTGCCTAAAGCAACATTGCAATCATAGGATGGATGTGATGGCCGTGTTTTGCCAGTAACACGTTTATGAGGGAACGTCCAATAACATGGAAGCTGCATGGAAGATGTTTTGGCTATCAAAGTCCTCCAAAAAGACGATGCTACAAATTTATTTCATTCCATTTGATGGAAGTCGATGGCCATTCAATACTGATGGAAGTCGATGGCCATTCAATACTGATGGAAGTCGATGTTCTTCCAGTTTTGAAGAAAGTCGATGGTCTTCTAGTTTTGATGAAAGTCGGTGGCTATTCCAATGTCGATGAAAGTCGATGGCCATTCCAATGTCGATGAAAGTCGATGGCCATTCCAGTGTCGACGGAAGTCGATGGTCATTCCAATGTTGACGGAAGTCGATGGTCATTCCAATGTTGACGGAAGTCGATGGTCATTCCAGTGTTGACGGAAGTCGATGGTCATTCCAGTGTTGACGGAAGTCGATGGTCAATTCCAGTGTTGACGGAAGTCGATGGTCATTCCAGTGTTGACGGAAGTCGACGGTCTTCCCGATGTTTCCTAAGGATGCTATTGACTGCAGTGCAATTATTCCTAATTTTTCCAAAGACCACACGTTTACTGAAGTGATCTTCCAATGTCAAATTACATTATCTTGAATTTTAGCACCATGTGGGTACCAATGCCATGTCCAGAAAACGATCATTGTCAACATGACACCTTTGAAATGAGGCCCAAAGCCCTTGTATGCCGAAGTGTCTTGTCCTTGAACACTTGGGCAACAAGCAGGGCGCACCAAGTTGGCAACAAAGCCATGACATTGGATGTTTGATCATTCTGGATGATAGTTTGTCCAAGAACAAATCTTAGCAAGTTACACGAATTTCAACAGCATTTTCGCAATTCCTGATTGGATCAAAACCTGAGTACCCAAAAACCAACTTCTGCACTTCAGGAAAAACCAACGATGGGGAATCAAAAGACTCCATCAGGGGTCACTGGTATTGCAGCAGGGGAGACGTACCTTTTTACGATGTCTTCCGACAGAGCACCCCGGAAATGGACAGTAAAGTTCCAAAGATTGGTTGGAATGCCGGTCGCCATGCAGCGCCCAGACGAGCTCTGCAAACGCCGAATCACGAGACCAACCGTGTCCTAACGAACGCACGAGGATCGACCCGATGACCCCAGTGGGTCAAAGGGCGGTAGTTCACCTACCATACCATCTTCTTAAGGAAAATGGTATACGACCCGGCGCCATACCCATACTGAGCTACCGCAGCCAAACTACTTTCCAACCTCCCAATGTCCCGATGCTGCCTGCTGTGGGATGGACCATCGCGGTGGCATCATCTGGAAGAAAACAAGCCATGATCAGGACCAAAATATTCTAAATTGGCTGAGGCCTCAAAAAAGATTTGGGAAAAATTGGGGAAAATCGGTCAATTTGCATGGTTTAGCAATGCACCTGGCACATGTACAGTAGGTGTGGATTGATAAACCAAATGTTTTGCCAACTTGTGTAAATGAACCAGAAAATTAATTTCGTTCTGACGAGTTGAGCTAATTACCAAATTTCACTTGTTCAGGGTGAATCCATTTTCCCTAAGTTTTCCAATTTCCCTGACAATTCCTGGGGGATCCCTGGCATTTTTAACTGATCAACTATTGACACCCTTTCAGGATGGGAAGCTTTTTAGAGTGACCTAACATGACGTTACACATGTATTGAGACTATCTTAGTCTGTATGCCACCAGGGTGCCATTTCATTAAACGTAAAGAGTGAAGAATTGAGGATGAGGAGCGAAATATGCACCTCAAGGGTTATGGGAACCTAGATGATAACGTTACACGAATACTCAAGAGTTACCAAAGAAATAAGTCGATACAGTAATTAAAAAACCTGATTACGTAGCGGGCGACACCTACATATGAGAAAAATGCATATGTAATCTGGTTTTCCATTACCGAGTGGGAAACACACAGCCATTAACAGTATTGAGTTTCTTGAGTATAAGGGTATTATCACTATCATACAGGTTCCCATACTAAACCAATGTGGTACTCATAGGGCCCAGGATAACAAAGTCATAGTCAGCAATAAGCATTTGCATTTCAGCAAAAGTTGGGCAAAAGCTCAAGCCTAAGCTACCCACCAAATCTTAATTTGGGTTGGTGGACTACACCCCTTACCACATGGTATTAAATTACTGACAGTACACCGTAGGATACTGAGTTGAATTGAATAAAGAAGGCCGTTGCTTTAGTTGCTAAGAATATCAACAAGGTCGATTCATCGCCAGAAAATAAGCAGTCATGACGAACCAATTAACAGCTGTATGCCATCTAACCTGAGATAAGATGAGCAAAGCAGTTTCTCGATGTCTTCAACTGCCAATCCCGTCATTTCCGTATCAGTCAGTAGTTACTGGACCCCACTGACCATCATCTCAAGGTCATTTTCAGGCTTACGACCACTATGACCTCTGCCCTTTGACACTTCCCAGAATAGACTGCCATTCCTATGGCATTCCGCAACACGAGAATTTGGCCAAAACGCGTTTCGGGCTTGGCAATTCGTAGCTTTCCTGGAAAAAAGGAAAAAATGTCCGTGTAAACAGTGTAAACAAAGGCTGTGAAATTTCCCATAGACCCGACGCATTTAATAGAGAGCCCCATTGCACGAACGATCCATCTTGCATGAGCACAGTGGCTATCTACAGTATGACAATGGCTGATGCAATGATTATAATCTAGCTGTTTTCAAACGCAATAAATTGGCTAGCTTTCACACCTAGTGACCTAGACTCAACAAATGCGTCGAGTTCACGACTCTGATTAACGGTTCACGCATAAATCGGAAGTGAATATCAAGTAATTTGCGTAAAATCACGGAAAATGGATGCGATGAAGCTTCATTGCATACGTTATATTGGTCCACACAATCGCGATTAAAAGTGATTCACGAGTTTGAAATTACCTTCGATTAGTGCGCGTGAATTGCCCGAGCACGCTAATTATCTTCGTGTGTCAACTCGCGCTTCTGAACGTGATTTCGAGACCGTTTCTGGACACAAAAAGTTGTAGTTTTCGAAGTGAAAAAGAATGCACGGCGGCCATTTTGCGCGCAGTGGCAGCTGGGAAACTACGCGCTAGCCCTGGTGGTGACCTTGAGTTTTCAGAACTTAGCAAATAATCGAGATGACCATGTTTCAATAACGGTCCGTTTTTATGGCATGCATCTCTTTGTGAATACATGACCCGAAATAATAGTTTAATTTATAAGAGGCAACACCATACGTATTTTAATAAGAGGCAAATTTATTTGCGTAATGCTGTATGAAAGATTTTTCATGATTCCATGAATTTAACCTTGGGTTCTCTGGAATTTTTTACGGATTTAAGTTAAGATTTGTAACGTATAGGCACTTTTTAAATGACATTATTAATGATTTCTTCTCATTTTTTTATAAAACACTGCTGAGAAATGATTACAAATAAGAATGGCAAGCAATAGCAAATTATTCAAATACCCCCAACAATGGATGTTTATACATGTAGTGTGCAGGATGCCATTTACTGTAGTTTCAAATCCAAACCTGATCTAACTCAAGGATATCTTCAGCATCCATAAAACCAAGATTGAGAAAATAAAATTTACATGTACAGAACATACTGTATATCGATGAATGGGAAGCTAAAGCCAAGTTTGAAAAAATACCATAAACAATGGTTTTCGATGGCATTTCTGCACCATTCTCCAGAACACAATGCTTGTCAAAAGAATTTTTTTGTTTTTTAGCAAGCTACACTGTACATGTGTAGCAAATGTTTTTTATCGTTAACTTATATATCGTTAACTTTATCAGATTCTTATGGTATTTTTTAAATGATATGAAATAAACGGCAATGTGCAGCTAATTATTAACAGATAACTGTACCAACAATAGATTTTGATGACATTTTCTATAAAATCTGATCTAACGCTACATTTTCCATAAGACAAAGTTTGAGAAATGACATTAGTAAATGGCAAGCCATAGCCCATTAAAAAATATTAGTATACACGTAAACCCTGAATTTTACTAAAAAAAACTAAAATACGTTATGGAATAATGCATTATTATTACATTTTTTAAAAATCCCATTCACATTATCTCAACACGCTTTATACACTTTAATATTCACTTGTATCTCAGGGATTTCGAGTACAGTTTTCAGAAGACCGAATTTGAGAAATGATATCAATAGAAACCACCCAATATTTTTTATAAGTTACGAGAAACAATGTATTTTATGGTATTGTTTTAAAAATCCCATCTACAGTATCACAAAATTAACGTTGTGGCTATTTTACCCAAGCCTTTGTCAGACGAAACGGATTTCAGTATTTTTTTGCAGTTTTCGTAATTGTGTCTGCAGAAACAGGACAAAACACTAGCTAACAAATTCGGTTTTTTCTCCATATTTCCAGGAATGTCCATCGGGGATCGTCCACGAAGACACATTCAAGGACATTTATGCTCAATTTTTTCCGCAAGGCAGTAAGTATTGGATACAAATCCAAGTATGCCATCATGCTAAATTACCATTGGCATGTAACATTGACATTGGCATGTTTACCACTTCAGATCCGAGTCTTTATGCCCACTATGTATTCAAAACGTTTGACCAAAATAGGAACGGGTCGATCAATTTCCAGGTAAGTACATGTAATGTACCTCTCATTTTCATCTGTTTGAATAAGCCTTCTCAAAGGCTTTCGACATGGACTTCAATGGTTTAAATCATCCCTTTTTCATTTTCATTCAATTCTCGTCTTGTCCAGCAATTTCTAAATCGACTGTCGTCGTTGTCTCGAGGTTCGACTCAGGACAAACTCCGCTGGGCGTTCACATTGTACGACATCAATGGTGACGGCAGGATTACCAAGCAAGAGATGCTAAACATCGTTATATCCGTTTACGAAATGATGGGAAAAGCAACAATGCCAGCAGTGGATGAAAAATCGATAATGGAGCACGTAGAGCGGATTTTTCAGGTAGAGTGCTGCGGAGTAAAGCGGCACGCTCTGGAATCAATAATGTGACATTTGAAATTCCAGCCAATGCTGGAAGAGAATTTAAGGGCAATTGGGTGCCAAGCAACAGAAAATTTACCTGCAAGGAGTTCCAGCAGGGGTGCAGAAATTCCATCTTTGAAACAAAGGTGGTCCAGGACCTTGGGATGAGCCTGGATCTGAATAAAATTTCAATTTCAAATTTCGGAATTGTTCAGCAATTATGTTAAATTATGTTAAAACAGCTATTTTACATGTTTTCCATAAAGAGAAGTTGATAAGTATTGTTATCACCTTACCAGCATCTTACCTATAGATAATTCAAATGACAAATTTTCGGAAATGTTCAGAAATATGTCAAGAACAGATTTTATACGACATCTGCTTAGGACATTTACAGTACAGGGTGTTTATAAAGTTTGATTACAACTTTAACAATTCATAACAGGAATTTTAATTGAAATACAGGAACATTCTTTGGTTCATGGAATAGTCCATTCTGAGGAGTTTTTACACTTTGTCTTTGACATACCACCATAAAATATCCAGGGGTCTACATTGGCCACATTGGCCACAGTGGGCCTAGATTGGGAAAAATGACCTGGACCCCCAATGGCAAAAATCACAAAAAAAACACGAAAAACACGAAAAAAAACCTATTTGATCGTTCCAATTATGTCGTTTGCTATTGATTTGACTCCATGCACAGATGGACATTAATGATTAGCAGCACGGATGGAATGATAAGCCAATCTTGTTGACCTTACTGAACCTACTTTACATTTTCAGAAATTAGACGTTAACAGGGACGGGGTGGTCACCATTGATGAATTTATGGACGCTTGCCTTAAGGTGACTGTGCCATAAAGTCAAATTATTTAACCAATCCAATCAAACCATTTATTTGCACAAATACAAATTCCTGATTCTTTTCTGATTTCAGGACGACGGAATCTTCAATTCCCTGCAGTTATTCGACACAATACTGTGAAAGCCCATCAAGTGGTCAAGTTAACGTGCAATGACGTCCGCCATATTTTTTCAGAGTTTGTTTGTTAAACGTTCTTGCACAACACTATCTCAGTTTGTTGTTTTTCTAGCTTGACCAGCAGTGTATTCCTAACTGTCCAGTATGCAGTTGGAATGTAATGCCAGTCCCACCTGCACGCTGACACTAGAATACAGTTTTGTGGGCTACAAGCACCACATAATATTCTGATTGTCTTCCTGTCATCTGAACCACAGAACAGTGTCCTGGCGCAAATTGCATCGAAAGCTATGTTTTACATTCCAATGTCCTACAATGAGATAGAGTGTTGTAAATTTCTTTGTCGTCTTGGAAAGCAGTGGCATGCTATACAGTGAAGAAATCAATATGGCGTCCATAAGTCGCCATCTTGGAATATAGTGAGTGGCAAATTAACATGCCAAAATCTCAGTATATCATCGAGAAACAGATATTTTAAGTATGGCCAAGTTTTTAACATGTTCAAAATGGTGAAATCCTCACAAAAGAGTAACATGACCGGTTTCTCTATCTATGGGAAATGGGCGAAAATTAGTGTGAAAAATGTTCCAAAATGTGCCCGATATCCCCTGCAATAAGCACAATCCTAACTGCAAATAACGAATTATTTTTGTCTAATCGTTTGTACGTGGTTTCAGTTTGCATTCTGCCAATGTCGTTCTGCGTTCCAAAAGATGCTGTTCTAAGTGTGATGTTTTGAATTCCTAACTATGCATTCTATGGTGGTCTCAGTACACATTTCTACTCTTTGTCAGTCATTTTGGCGTTCAGTTTGATTTTCCAACTCCGTAAGTTTTCAAATAAGCCAGTGGGAGTCGAATTCGAACAGCGGTCGTACGCTGAAAAATCACTGTCCTCAAAAGTTAGGTTGAGAGAACCTTCACATGGTCCGGGGCCTTGAACACAACCTTTACCTAGATACACATGATGTAACTGACGTAACTGATGCTATGGCAACCAAGCCAAACAGTTTTCCCTCCTATTTGCCTTTGTCTGTTGTCAGAAGAGATTATCACTTAACCCAACCTCGATCATCAAGATGTCACCAGATGTTGAATGACTTTCACAGTAACGCCCTAGAACTCCACCCTCACTATCAAAATTTAAAAAAATAACTTACCAGTTAGTCAGTGGCACTGATTAATAGACTGCTCAAGACCCTGGACCACCTTAAATGGGTTAACATTAATCCAAACAAACTGTATTGTGCGGCCATCTTGGGACTTACATCACTAGCGTAGTCTGTGGATGATTATAAGAAAAACAGGATTACTCAGCGTTTTTTCCATCCAAACTAAGTTTAGATCCTAAATTAAAATCATATTTCATTTCATTAACTTAGCTTTGTTCCTGTAAATGGTTCACGTCTTAGACACTTAGCGGTGCCTAAAAAAAGATATGCAAACGAAAGTCAGAAGTTACAAAAATATGTACCTTTCGTGCATTGCAAATATTTGTATGCCGAAACTTTTAAACAAGTGACATTTTAAAACAACGCCATCTAGTGTAGATATTTGAAAACTTGTATCTAATGGCTGTCGTAAGGCGCAAATCAATGACGTCATCCAACACGTGACCACGCATATGCAATTGCAATCGAAATATTCAATTTTTCATTTGGTTTTGGGAAACACAAAATAGTGGCAACTTTTGTTATGATAAAGCATTTTTACAACAAATGTTGATTAAATACTCAAAAGTTAACTTACACTTTTGTTAATTTTAAATTTTTGTTGTGCTGTGCTAAGTGTTTATTAATTACAAATAATCCAACATAAAAATTAATTAAATGAAATACGGTTTTAATTTAGAAGCAATTTAAAATAGTTTGGATTCGATGTAATTAATCTGTGAAGCATTTTATTCCAGTAAATGGTTCCACATACACGTATATTATTTATTATTCAAGAAATGAGATCGCACAGCATATAGCCAAAGATATAAAAGGCGCCCCAATATGGCCGACAAATGTCAATAACTACAATTAAGTATTCTCAAGATGTCCAAATCCTATCTTTTGGAATAGGAATCTGGAGTTTTCAGAAATAGTCCCAAACTTGGTCACTTGTAAAACAGACATTACCGATTCTGTCTTCCTATTAAATACGCAGGTCTATAACTCATTCTGCACACTAAATATGATATTTATAAATACATATATATTCGTTAAAGTATCCCCTCCATAAAGGGCTCGACCCTCGATTCTTGACCCAGTTTTGACCTGTGTTCCCCTGCGATCAATCACAATCGAGAACGCTGGTTCTGCGCAGCCAGCGCTCAATAACTGTTAAGTTTGAGATGGAAACGCATTTAATCTTTTATATCAACGTGTACTGTATATATCCATGAGATGTGTATCAATATTTTGTTCAATAAAAATGTTGTGTGCAAACTTGATCGTTCAGAAAAGAAGATACATGTACCATCGAGATCATCTCAACTAGACACTTGTGTACACTAGACAGAGTGCTGTCTGAGAGTAAACTGCTCTCAGATGGAATGGACAGGTTCCAATACTGTTATTCAAGTAATTCCAACCTATTTTGAATTTCAACAAAGTTCTGAGAGTCAATGTTTAGATTAACCTTTATCTCAAACCATAGATGGAGACACTATTGAGTGGATAGGTCCTCTGATATTTCAGGGATTCTCTCGATGGTTACTATCGCTCGCAGCTTTCAAAAGGACACCAAACTTAAAAGCTGCAAGGGTTCAAAGTAATACTTTCCAGGGGCGAAAAAAATGTTAAAGGCCCTATAGAAGTGAAACCCTTGGGCGGCCCCGTTTGAAGGTGGGGCCCACAGCTTTCACTTCTTCATTTCCATCTGTTCAAAGAAAATAAAGTCAGAGGTAACTCGTATCTCTACAGGAAACATAAATAAGATTACCAACTTCCAATCCATCTTTTGAGGTTCTCTGCAGTTCTGGGCCCTCAAATGTTGTTTCAGTGCAACTTGGTATTGTTTCCGCCCCGGTACTTTAGGATTTTGAAACTGGTCCCTGAGGTGTACTAGATAGGTAGAGTACATCAGCACTCTGCTCTAACATGGACACCAATCCTTATTTCTTACAGTAACTTATCATAAAGTCCTTGTTTTTAAGCTAGAACCTGACAAGAAATTAAGGCGCTGGGTTATAGCGGACGTGGACATCTTCGCAAAACATCAGATTTAAGATGACCAATACACATCAACCAGCAAATCAGTTTTAAAAGATTAAAAACTTACCATGCAGTTTCCAGTTTTTATTTTGAAGTGATCCAGAGGCAGTGACGTTCCTTTAAGCCATTTTGGACCAAAACTAGGGCCCGAAATCTGTGACCTTTGACCAATGGCCAAGTGCCCAAGAACGTTTGCAGCTTTATTTGCATAGTGAAAAATACTTGAACCACGTGGTCTTATCTTTTTTGGTCAAAAATGTTCGTGGACCCAAGCCACACAATACGCCCTGAAGCCAATCCCATATTAAAACTATGAAATTAACAAGATAATCTCTATTTTTCTTGTTTTCTTTTCCTAAAAATGATAAATTTCTTTAAACTAGATACCTACTAATAAATTCAAGCGTCAATAGTAAAAGATTTGCAATTTTGAGTGCAATTTTGTGTATTATCACAAGTTTCATTTACCTCTAGAAGTTGAATTCCGATAATTCCAGCTAGATGAACATTAGTCTAGCATACTAAACGCTTTGAGCGGTTCTTTTCACAGCTCATCTGTACATGCAAAAGTATGAAACATTACCAAGAAGTATATGAAGAAATACGAAAACAAAACGATCTTACCAAAAATTCGTATTATGGCATTACCTCTCAACACTAACTGAGAAAGAGTAGCAATGAGTCAAGCAGTGGCAAATTAATATCAACATTTCCGTTTTAATTTTAAATATTTTGATACCCAGTAAGGGGTCACCTACCAATAGGGTTACAATTATTTTTAGTTATGTGTTAGTACCATGTCACCACTTGGCGCCAACCTCTTACGCGAATAAGCACTAGTAAAAACATTCCAAACATTTTCATAATCAACCAAATGGTTAAATTATTCAAAAGAAAATAATGTTTACCATGTCAGCATCCTAACACATTAGTCTGAAAACAATTAAAATAACATTACATTGCAAATTATGTTACCAAAACAGGTAAAAGGGCATCATGATAACACGTACAGGCTCTAATGGCACCAAGAACTGGAATAAAGAGCGAAATTTTCAAGCTGTCCAACATCTTTTGTAAACTGAAGATACATTATTGGCACTGCTCATATTGGCAGAGCAACAGCAGGTTTCTAAGTTATATCTGGCAAAATCTAAAACCTGAAGTTGCAGGCAAATCCGTCTGAGTTTTGGCAATTCTTTTGAAAAAACCACGTACTTTTGAGCAACTTGATCCTAAATGAATTTTACATGAATATTGACTTAAAGGCTCAACCCCAAGATAAATCAGAGTTGAACTGGAACTATTTAACCTGAATCTTGAGATTTGCTGTTGCTGAGCGCAACACTCTTCAGTCAACATGTGGCTGTTTTGGACACAGTGATACAACCTGTCATAGCAAAACAGTTCATTCATAAACACCTTGTAAAGCGTTCTAAAATCTGAAATAAGGAATGTTAGTTCGGCATAATGTAACAATTAACAGCAAACTCTCTGGCAGCCAATTAGCTTCAAGAAATGGCAGTAAATACAGTTGTTAAATACAATGTTTGCCACAATTTTGCAAACCTGCTATAAATATATTTGTTCCTTTCTGATGGGAAACACCAATTTCTAAGTGGAACTTATTTAACATTAAAAAATTCAGTAATGGCAAATTCAACAGCAATTTTCTCAATGTTTCCTTTCGTGTACCCCGTAACAGTTGACGCACCATTAAATTACAAAAAGTCACATTTTACCGCAAGAAATGTGTTACGAATTCCCTGTTCAACCAAGCCACACAAAAAAATTAAGTACATTTTGTGACATAGTGGTGCGTCCACAACAAAGGAAACATCCAGGAACTTTCTGTTGATGTTCCCGAATTTGCTTAATAGAATATTGGAATCCAAGATCTTCCTAATTTTGGATACATTTTCGATAGTTTTGACCTTATTTGCTCATCTAGAAGGGAACTCCAAAGAGAAAATCTTGAAGACTTCTTGAAGTCGTCTCAAGATGGCCGTTAAGAGCCATTTGGCTGCCAGAGATTCCTGCTGTGAAAACACAAGAAAACAAACAAACATAACATAATAAACCAACACAGCATTACTAGTCATCCTTCAGGGAATCTTGCCGATGACGCCCAAAATAGATGAATTTCAGTTGACTTCCAAGAAGGATGGCTTCTGGTTGACTTCCAAGAAGGATGGCTTCTGGTTGACTTTCAAGAATGGCTTCTTGTTGACTTCCAAGACAGCAGAGTTCAATATTACCCTTCCTGATAAGGGATCAAGCATGCTGATGGGACTGGGTTAGTTGGCAATCTTATAACGAATGCTGAGATACACGGCAATTGTCCACGGCTTGATGCACGCAAAGACTGATGGCAGATTGGCACGGCACATCCTAGAATGCATCGCTGACATCGCCGATATTTTGGAACATTCGGTTCTTCGCTATTCATGGTGCAAACAATTTCAACTGTGGCAAGATGTGCCCAACTGCCCATTTTTCAACTTTTTACTTTTTCCCTTCAGTATGACATTCCAATTAATTTACTTTTTCATCAGCCATTTCAGTCCAAACATTGCCATTTCAATTTCTGACAATCTACGTTCAAACCCTATGTCACCTCATTCTCGTATTTGGCTTTTCCAATGTCTATTGGTCTGGAAAGTCAGGGAAAGTCAAGGAAATAAAACGTGTCAGGGAATTCCTGAAAATATCAGATAATGGCAGGGGTATTAATTGAGATAGATCTAGCTTACTACAATCTTTAAAGCAATGTCTAAAAAAAGTAAAAATGAATTAGTTTAAGATTTGGAAGATGGACAAATGATGGTCACTTAGTAAGTACAGTAGATCCTCCAAAGTTGGCCACCTCCCTATGTTGACCAATTTTATCTGCCTGGATGATCTCTACATGTTGACCACCTGCACCTCTGTTTGTTGTATGTTTACCACTTGGACTATGACACACAAAAGTAAGTTTCTCTGTATTTGGAGACCAGCATGGTGTCAATATGTAAATTCATGGATTATTAAATTATTGGCTGCTTGCAAAACTTATACGGTACACCTCTGCACAGTAACTGTCTCCTTAGAGGTTCAAGAGTTCATTTTGAACCCTTTCAGAACCCCTACTGTACTGTACGTGTAATTGCCAGAGAAATTTGCAGCACATTAGCACTATCGGTACTGGATTATGAATATTTTAATAAGATTATTCATGAATTATTCATTATTACTGTAAAATGTAAGTACATGCAGTTCACGGAATTCAAATCCTGTGTAGTACAAGCCTCGTTCCATATGTTGACCAGTTTGCGTCAGTCCCTTAATTGGGGGGGTCAACTTACAGAGGTTCTACGGTATTGTCAAAAAATTCATTATTTGAGCTCAACCCATTTTTTAGATCGCAACATCTTGCTTTCCACTTTCCCAACTAACCGTAAATTAATTTCCCACCATCCAGCTTTTCAATAATCTTGCTCCCATGGCCATTCCATGTTCAACACTAGCTTCAGATGTTCCCAATCTCCCTGTCTTCAACTGTGAACACTAGTGAAAGTACCATTACAGTAACCTGTTCATATCACTGAAGTCTAATGCTACCAAAGGGCAATGGCTCCTCGGCCAACCAACTCTGCAGCAAAATGCCAACGATGCCAGCGTCCGTGCCTCTGGCCAGCCCTCATCAGGGTCCTCTCGAGTCCCCAGTTCTTAATGTAAGAATGCCAGTAGCGTTATTCGCACTCACGTGACCACCACGCCCTTATGGACGCAAGGGCCCTTATCGCGCTCGAGTAACGCAGGCCACAGGTAGGTCTTGATCTGCTCAGAGTCCTGGTTGGACGAGTGGAAGCGCACGTGCATGTCCCGGCGGAAGAGGCGTGTCTCGTACTCGATGCAAAACGGTGGCGTCTGGTTGCACAGGCCCCAGGCCAGCTTGACGCAGTCGCGGATGTACTGGATGAGGCCCTCGCACGCCTTCAGGAGGGGTAGTCGTACAGCGTGGCCCAGATCTGGGAGCACACCTCCTGGAAGCAGAAAAAAACATGGGGCCATTAGTGGAAATGCAGTGGAAAACATGGGGCCATTAGTGGAAATGCAGTGGAAAACATAAGGCCATTAGTGGAAATGCGGTGGAAAACATGGGACCATTTGTGGAAATGCGGTGGAAAACATGGGACCATTTGTGGAAATGCAGTGGAAAACATGGGACCATTTGTGGAAATGCAGTGGAAAACATGGGACCATTTGTGGAAATGCAGTGGAAAACAAGAAGTTCTGGGAGCCCTGGAACATGGACATTAAGCTCCAAAGGGAACACCTTGTTTGGCTGTAAGAGCACTCTTGGGGCAATGGCTTGGACGACTATACATTGTAGATAGATCCATATACATGTACATGTATAAGGGATTAGGAGCTGAATTGAAACAATTTTTGCAAGCTTGATTACCTCTCAATTTTGTTTCCTTGATGGTATGCCAGTCAACTTCCATCACCTTCAACGGGCCCAAAGGCGCAATTCAAGGCCCTTGAAACCATTACAACGTCTCTGGTCGACACGAATGGCTATGTCACCCATGTGACCTCTTCCACAGAGGTGAGGCCAAAGAGCTGTTACAATTTATCCTTTTTATGTGTTTGTCTGGTTTTCTGCCTAACCTGACCTAAACTAACCTAAACATGAAGGGTAGTTGCACCTATAGTCAGCCACTACGTACTAAAAACACTTACATGTATAAAAGTAAATGGTTAAAATTCGTTTTACTTAACCAAATGTTAGTACTCAGTCACTTCCATTCCATACATGTATATGGTGTGGTTAATTAACACAAGACATTAACCTATGAGTGTTTTTAGTACAAGGTGGCTGACTAATTTAGCTGTCCAACAGCCATTATGAGAAGCCCACTTACTCATAATGTCTTTGGTGGAGCAGGGCACATTCAGGGTGTCTACTGAATTTGGTATAGCAAATTCCACAGACTTTACAGTCATGTCAGAATATAGGGCCATTCAAGCTTTATGTCATCAATAAATAAGGAATTTCTGAAACTTCCTTTACTACAGAAGCGATGAACATTGACCAAACAAACGCTTAAGTCAATTTTTTTTGGTGAAAATGGGTGGCACATGTGGAATTTTAACCCAAGTTTTTTTTTCGGAATCAATCAAAGGCAACTATTCCAAGACCCTAATGTAAACTTCATGACTTTTCCATAACAGGTAAGTGCCCTGATACGCATTCTGTAATGCCACTCGGTATTTAAAAAAAAATATAGCCAATTAACAAGAGATAGTGATGTACGAATTTCTACCTTAATGATTTTTCTAACGTTTTGGACTGTCAGTAGTCAGTTCCTTACAATGAAAACCAGGGCTTAGGAATGGTTCAAAGGGCACAAAGTTCATAGGTAATTTTTATCCCCAGGTATAAATAAGTATCTGATCTTCTGAGACCCCATGCAGTTCCGGCCCTGACAACTTAGCGTTTCAAAGCTTACGTCCCGGTCAAATCGATACCTTATAACGAATTGCTCCACATAGCGAATTTTCCAGTGAAGCTGTAGGTGCTGCCACCTGGGATCCGAGATTATGGATTTTCCGCACCACTCTTCGGCATCAATCTTCGTGAAGCGACACATTCCGAGAGTAATTGCGCAAATGACAGCCATTGTCTTTCCATTAACGATCGCCCTCGGAAGTCGGAATCCTCATCGATTCTGACAGCAAAACTCGACGCATTTGGCGACTAAAGCGTCGCCAAATGGGACCTTTAAGGTATGACTGACTGGGGCGATCGATCGATTGAGTCGCGGAGATCATCACGGGATTCTCACAGTTGCTAGGGGCCAGTAGCGTGGAAAAGCGAGATGTTGCCGTAGGAGGATTTTCGTTCAGACAACCAAAAAGTCGGCATTGACCATGTCCAGTCTTTCACCAGTGCTTAACTTGGTTTTAACTTCATAAATCCCGCACATAATATATAAAAAAAAAGTTTGCAAAGATCCTAAGTACGTTTAGTATCTTGTCCCCGTATGGCAGGAGTTCGACGGTGGCGCCACCTAGTGGGCAATGGCAGAACTACCCGCAATGTAGGGGGAAGATACTACTCTCCTCCTGGGCCCTATTCCACAAAGGTATGGAGTTGTACTTGTATAGAGGTATGGAGTATAATCCCTACCACTATA
>JAQGAF010003047.1:0-19311 GCA_034687865.1 Kryphioiulus occultus
ATGGCTTAACTTAACCTGTTGCTGATGGCCAGATTCGGCAATCGCAGCGCCATCTATCCATGTTTTGAAGAGGGTGAGCATGAGGCATGTAAAGCAAACGTCGTGTTTTTTAATACATTGATTATTTTGAAAAAATTATTAAGATGGATTTAAATGTCAGCCTCATCGGTGGCTTCAAAGGTAAGAACGAGTGGTACTGTCACGCAGCAAACAGGAACGCGATCTTAGTTAAGTACAGTAGTAATAGCTGTTTATAGGCCTAAATAAGGTTTTTTTTTCTCCCATATTTTCAGTGCTTCCCATCAAATTCAACGCTACAAGTCGAGCAGTTCAGTATTTCTATTGCAAAGCCCACCAAGTACGGGATCCCCATCCTGAGAAGCCCAACGAAAGGACCTTACTTATAACCAATGTCCCTCCATACGTCAACGAGGTAACGACACGTGGTACATGTACATTCTGAGGGAAATTTGTGTACATGTGCATTAAGTATATTCAATAGCTGCAATTTAGTTTCATAAAACCCAGGACGTATTTCAAATTATTGCACCTCGCAGTACTACTTTTCTCCTTTTTCTCCCAGTGACGACATTGATTTTATTTTCCTTCTGACAGAAGTGCTTGAGGCGACTTTTCAACGAATGTGGAATAATAGAGAGAGTGTTTTTTCACAAGAAACCCACGTCGGATGGAACCTCTCAAGAAAGAGGTTCAAAATATTTCGCTGACGCAAAGCCGATCACGGTACTTCCCTATCAGTTTTGAAACTACGTGCACTTTCTAGGTACTAAAGGACGATTCTTTAAATTAATTATGACTCGTTTAAGGGATTCAAAGTTGCATATGTTGTGTTTTCGACGTCTGAGCAAGTCCAGAACGTATTGGCCCAAGATACGACTGAACCGATGGTACTGTTCAACAGTGAAAATCCTCCGCTCGTCGGAATTAAAAGTAATTTGTTATTTTCAATTGCATGACCACGTATTAGGTGTTTCGCTGGATTTTTGCCGTGTTATGACGTTTAATTTAAAATATTGCGTACTTTTGTATTATCAGGCTGGGCCCGAGAGTATAACAACAGTTTTCCAGATCCAGTCGAGATGCAGGCAGAAATCGACGTTTTCATGACAAACTACGACAAGATAACTGAGGAGGTTAGATCAGAACCTTTCTTATTTCAAAGACGAAATCCATCTGATGTGTTATAATTTCATTACAATTAGAAAGTGGAGCAAGAAAAAGCAATGGATGGCGTTCCCGATGAAGAAGGTTGGATAACTGTAACGAAACACGGACGAAGACCAGTGATATCGCGAACCGAAGCGCAAACCAGAAAGATTACAGCCAAGGAAAGAAAAAAGAAGGCTCAAAAGGAATTACAGAATTTCTATACGTTTCAAATCCGGGAATCGAAGATGGAAAGTACGTGCGATCGATTTGATTTTGCGTGAAAGTGTATATGTCTAAACTTATATGCTGAATATTTATGTATTTTTCTGCATTATTCCAGATATCGTGCAACTGAGGAAGAAGTTTGAGGAGGACAAGCAGAGGATAGCCTTATGGAAAGCGTCGAGAAAGTTCCGACCATATTAGATGAAATGTTGAGTGTGTGATTTGTTTCGGACAGTTTTTAATAAAATGAAAATTGGACGAGACACCTACTTGAATTCATATATTGCATAAACTGTGATTTACGACGATCTGAAGAAGCCTGTAAATAAATATAAGAGGGTAGCAACTCGATTGATCAAAAATCAATAATTGCGAATCAGGACTAGAGTTTGTATTCGTGAAAACAAATTGAATTACCTATTTTGTGGTAGCCTCATTAAAAGGGCGCGCAGTTCATCTGAAAATTAAAAAGAACAGATGTTATTGATCAGAATTTCGGATTTCTGAAGGGGATGTAGAAATACCTCCCTTGACAACTACTACAGATTTGTTTGGTTATCAACTTTCGGGTTACTTTTCCATAGCAAAAATCTGGGGGCGAAAAATAAAAACCGACTTTGATTCTCACCAAGATTTCCTCGAAGGCACCTCGTTTTCAGGGCGACCTCCAGCACCTGGCCCAGCCTATCCAAAGCGAGCTGTATTCCTTCACCGCATTTCACAAAGTCCTGTGTTTTAATGAGTGCAGCCATGCCGTCGCAAATGCCCATAAAGTCCCTCATGAGGATCACGTCTTTCTGAATGAGGCGTTCGTGTAACTTCTCAGCTTCCAGCATCGTTTCTAGCACGGCCAAATGCAGCTGCGAGTAGAGTACTCTCATCTCCTCAGCATCCTCCTCAGATTCGGCTTTTCTCTCGCTGAGGGGCGCTTCGACGCACCAACGGATGAGTCCCGTCGTGGGAACCCCGGCAGGCATCACGATGCTGCCCTTAGGAAGGCAACTCTGTAGATTGATGATGAGGGGAGTGCTGCACAGGTGGGGGTTGCAGGTCACCCAGTGTGTGACGCAGCGCAGGAGGGGCAACATGGGCAAAGAAGATCCAGGCTTTCCTGTGAAAAATGAACGAGCAAAAAGCATAAACCCTTTGCGGGAATCGAAGCACATTTAAACATTTGACGCAGTTTTGACGACAGGTATAGGACTTGAGCGATGTCCTTATGACTGCTACATATAAGAGTCAATTGTGTTAATTTTATTCAAAGTTGGCTGCATCCATCAAAGAACAATCGGCATTGTTCAAATGATGCACATTTAAACATACCGTATAGATCTTATTGACTTTGATTATTAACCAGTGCGGTACCCAAGGGGGGGGGGGGGCTGAGGGGGCTGTAGCCACTCCCGAAATTTTCACTTTTTGGTAGTAATTTTCTCTACACTAAAAAAAATTCCGAAATTTTGTCATGGGAGATGTGGTTCTGCACCCCCGAAAAAAAATCCTGCGTACGGCACTGTTATTAACCATTATCAAAAGTCTAAAGCGTAAGAATCGCTCACTACTCTGATATGGGTCTTAATCAACTACCTTCTTGCTTGTAGGATGCAGTTACTGCAGTGATGAAGTGAGCCGTAAACGCCAGGGATATTTGAGGTAACTGGAGCAAACATGACAGGGCTTTCGGAAAGAGCAACAAGTAATCCTTTACCAATTCGTGAGCCAAGCTGAGAACGACGCTTGAGGTGCATCCATGTTGCTAAATGATTGTAACACGAATTATGAATTAGCGGGTGTATGAAATTACATTTAGATCTACATATCTGAACAGGAAAGATCACCAGCAATGTCATGGGCTAACAAACAAACTGACCAAACGGGCTCAATGCATGCCAATTTACCGACCTGCATCCATACGCTCGTGCAATCCAAGACAGCCACGCATTTTGTCGCAATGGCCATGGAGACCAGTTTGGAGAGCACTTTCATTCGATTGTTGGCGCTGCTACCCTCGCTTGGGAACAGTGTTAAAAAAACCGTGTTACGGACGACTACGCTCTCGCGGGTCACGAAATAGGTGCTCAACACATCTAAAAGCTGGAGCTCTTGAACGGCCGTTAATCTCTGAAAAAAAACGTCGATTGATGAAAACTTTGGGGAAAAGGCACCCCCAGAAAGAAATAAACGCAGTAGATTCAAATAATATGTTTTCTAAAAAACAAAGGTAGGCCTACAGTACTTCAAAAATGCAGTGAAGAGCAGTACTGTGTAATTTTGTAAATTTGAAACTGCGCTTTTTCAGCAGAAGAATATTTTCTTATAGATGTCATCAAAGACATCATTCCAGAATTCCCCCTCCCCCCAATATTATGACATAATATCTGAACGTCCTCTTATGGACTCAAACAATAAAATTACAGACGTGGACAAACGGTTTCAGCAATACCTAAAGAGATTCTTTTTTTCATTTTTGCTGTAACTAAATTCACAATGATAATTACATTTTTCTTGATTCCTCTTCGATTGGCTTCGCAAAACACAAATTCTTCGATGACCTCTTGAATGATTCGCTGCTGCTGAGGCGACGTGGACAAACATAACTTCTCCAATCGCAACAAAGCTTCTCTAGACGAAACCGGAAACTCTTGTTTTCTCAAAAAATGCCTCAATTCGGCCATAATTTGTTTATTTAAACATAAAGTAAAACAAGAAAATCGCTTATTTCGAAGAGCAGACCGCCATGTGGAATATTCTAATTTTAAATATGGTTTAGGTGTTTTCGGAAATGCAGCGGTTCTCGCCCCTTTTCAGCCAATAAACCCTAGAAGGAATTCGGCAAAATAGAGATTCCTCGCGGAATGCGCAGTTGTGCAGTAGCGCACAAGTTTTGCCATTGGCAAGTTTCGAAGAATTCGGCTGAAGGGGCGTGGACCAATTTAAATATCTAATGTCAAACATGTGGTTACGTCCAATCGAGTCCAGTTTCGAGGCATTCTGATTGTTTTTTTATGTTTTGGTAACTTCCTATTTCTCTATGTTTCTGATTGCATTTAACATGTCAGCCCCCAGAATGCACATAAATGGTCTGATTCGCGAGTTCTATAGCAAAACGGCCCCTAGTCCTCGTCTGTTATCCAATCGGACCCTGTCGAGGAGTCTCAGGTTGACTTTTTGTACATCAGTTGAACCCGAAAACGATGAGGTCAAACTGTCCTCCTACTTGTGCATTCCCCCCAGCATGAGTCAAAATCACGTTGGCATACTGACCCCTTACTTCGGCCACATTGACGTCTCGTCAAAGGGCATAGAGCGGACTAGGGCCAACCTGGTGCAACGCGGGATGCCAGCAATGGACATCGAAGGCATGGCCAAAGACTGGGTCCGATTCCGGGAACTGAGGACCGAAGTAGTCCGTCTGGAACGCGCTGAGGAGAAAACCCGCAGGGAAATCCGGCAGAAGTTGGAGCAAGGAATGACCAAAGAGCAGACCGAACACCTGATGGACTCTGTTCGGCGCATCAAAGATGAAACCAAGCCTCTAGCCCAATCCCTGAAGGACCTGCAAGAAGTCCTGATGCCCAAAATCCTTGCGCTTCCCGGCGACATTCATCCGGCAACGCCTCTGTCCTCGTCCATTGCGGGGTCCGAAGGTGCTAAATACCTCGAAGGGGCGACCATGCTCAGCTCAGGACCGTTTTACAAAGGCCCGGATGCCTTCCTCGAACTGGCCGCTTTGGACTACTTCTCCGACGTCTTTGCCGCGAACGGTTTCGAGCCTTTCTCCGGGCCCGATTTCTGCAAGCCCATCGTGATCGAAGGTTGCGGTCTCGATTTCGACGATCCGTCACAGACGTTTCATTTGAAGTCTGATGGCGATTCGAAGCGAACCGAGTTTCACCTTGTGGGTTCAGCCTCGCTGCCTTCGTTCTGCGCTTATTTTACCAAGAGCTCGGTGCCCACCTCTCTGCTGCCGCTGAAATACTTCACTGTGGGTCGCAGTTACAGCCCTCTGAAGAACAACGATGGTTTGTCGGCGGCGCAGTCTTCGTGTCTGCATTTCTTCGTGGCAACAGGTTCCGTGGCTGAGGAAGACGCCGCGTTTTCTTCCTGCTTGGAGACTCTTGCTGGGACTTGCGAGAAGCTGGGCTTCCGTTACCGGCTGGTGGAATCGACTCCTGCGGAAATGTCTCGGGCAGAAAGCAGGCTCACTCGACTCCAGCTGTGGTTGCCAAAATCAGGCGTGCACCGCACCGTTGGCAACGTGGCTTCTTGCGGCGAGTTCATCAGCAGAAGGTTGTGGATGTGTCGGCACGACGAAGTCGAAGGTGCTAGCGGATTTCTGCGAGTGGTTCACGGTACGGGGATGTCGTTTCCGGCACTTTTAGACTGCGTCGTCGATAGCGGACGTCGGGCGAATGGCCAGCTGCAACTGCCCTCGCCTTTGCTGAACTACGTGGCCAATTATGGATGATGGAAAGTTTAACAACGGACTAATTTTGAATTCTGTGGAATATTGGACATTTATTCATTATGGAAAAGCCCGACAAAGTCAGAAAATAAAACAATCGCATCATGACGTGGTGTAGTTTGTAAAATGCTCAGTTGTTGACTTGAGTGAGTGCGCTACTCAAAAATGCCAGATGACCCTTCGGACATTTGTTCGCGTAATGACCTTTTTCGCCACACTGAAATGATAAAAAGATAAATATGAAAATTAGCGCAATGAATTAGCGCGGGAAATTTTTTATTGAAGTTAATGCACAGTAACTACAAATTTAAAAAAAAGCTTAGTAATAAAATGTCAAATACATCACCTTAAAACAAGTGACTTCGTTTAAAGGTCGATATTGTCTTTGCAGTTGAACTTGATCCTGAAATGCATTCAGTTGAGCTTGAACGTGTTGCTGAGCCTACACGAGATTGAAAATAATATTCTTGAAGCATTGTTTCTATGAATTAAGTCAAAATGCACGCTGATGCATCAGGCACAAATTGCGTAGGCACGTTACCTCCACTTGTTTAGCGTGTTGTTGTTCCCGAACATCCGGTGGCATTTTAACGCAGTTAGCAGCTTTGTGCCCAGCCTCCCCACAGAAATGACAAACGATACTTGCTTTCTTGGCTTGTTGCACGGGGTCTTGCGTTGGCAAATCGAACTTAGGACTGATTGAAAAACAAAGAACCACGTAAGGAATAACCCTTATCCAGGAAAATTTGAAAGAAGTTGAGATTATCACGTACTGCATATATTTGCAATCAGGCCCATCGGGACAGAATCCAAACAAATAATTTAAGCACATGACACGCCTCGTGTGTCTGTGCCTACAATTAGGACCTGAAAAAAAAAGAAAAAATACATGAAAGAAACGATCGGTAATAGTGCATTAATTTTGTTGGCTTCTACTGCAATTAAATGTAATGGCACATATGGGCAAAACTGGTAAAACAAATGGCTGTTATTGATGTAACACAATTGTTATCCTGCGATTATTATTCTGAGCAGGAGTTTAGAGGGACTTAACTCAAACCAGAATAATTAAGAATGATTTAGATTCTGTTGATTTCGTTTTCACCGATTCATGATATCTGTATCAAGGAGTGCCCCAAATTATGCGGATACTGTCCATTATATCAACTGAAAAAATTAAAAGCTTTTACCGTGCCGACAGAAGCCCCGGTCGTACCATGGGCAGTCTTTAATCTTCGATTCTGGATCGATGTGAAGAAAAGGGCATTCCTTGTTACTGCAGGCCTCTGGAATAAAGACGAATAAATAGGTCGTGTCCGGCAGAAATGTGGCACAGCTATTATAAGATGAATGCAACGTGACAGTGACTTAAAAATTCTGGTAAAGATGTAGCCAAAATTATGTAATGACCGACGTTATGCTTACGTAGAACCACAGACTGCGATGCATTTTGTCTCAGTTGTCCGTGGTTCTGTTCCTAACTGTAATTCAGTACCCGATGAAGCCAACGTCACACTAAACGATGGACAATGAAAGTTTGCCGCCTGTCAAAGGTTATTAAACTGCAGGACATCCACAAATTTAGCAGCTATTGCGTAGGAAATGGCAGCATTCAAATATACTACAGTTTTTGATTTCGCAGTAAAAGTACAGTTAAAAGATTGCAGTAATTTGGAAGTTTATGACTACAGCTTGCACAGCACTTAGCTTAGTTTCCTATTTAGACAGAATTAGACTTCAGTTTGATAGCAGTTCTACTACATAGTTAGTTTAGTTTCATACAAGGTCAAAAGTAACTTAAATTTTGACTACTATTTTTCTTCAGACGTCACTTCATCTTCACCAGATTGAATTCACAGTTCCACTACACATCCAGATTGGGGAAGAACGGTTTAGATAAAAGTGAGACGCAAATAAACCTACTAAATCTCGAATAAAAATAGCATTCTGGCATTTTCGTCATGTCATATTCGTGCAGAAATTCGCACTGGTCTCCCTTCTTGCACAGCCCTCTCAGCCAATGTTTACAGACTACGGTGCGGTCGCCTTTGACGTGACGAAAAGGACACGACGTGCCCTTAGTGCAAATGCTGTTGGAGTAGAATTCGCAGATAGCAGCTCCAGATTCTGCAAAAACAAATTTGATCAAAAATGGTTTTTAACACAAAAAGTTGATAGACACTGAGCCAGGGTACGCAATAGTCACAGTTTATGTTGCTTACTGTCCATGCCAGGAAATGGCAGTGGCAGGGCGCCCAATTGCATTTCCAAAGCGATTTCTATGTCGAACCGAATATGATCCACTCCGGATATTAATTCCTGCATTTTCGTTTAAAGAGAAAGGCTAGACAAAAGTTGCGACCGAAACTAAAAGCGAAGAAAACAAAAATGACAGAAGGTAACTGAAGGTCCAAACTCCAAAGCGACGTTTTCAGAAGCGCCTTACGGGAATCTCGTCCACCAGATGACACTGAGAGCGACCTCCAGATGTACAGGGTGGCGCTCACGTCATTTTTTAATAAGGGCGCCTTCAGTTTATTTAAATTAAATTAAATAACATTCGATAATATGAAATTTATATATTACATCGGTACATTACGGGAATTTCCGCGGAGATAATATCTAGCAAAGCCAGAAATAATTTACGAATTATAAAAATACACATATTCTTTCGCGCGAGTATAAAACGATGTTCGAACGAGTATTATACAAATGTTTATGAAAATAATTACAGTACGGTCGTATTTATTCCGCACATTTTTGGCGAGGGAGATAGTCGTCAAATTCGAGGGAACGTTGCGACGAGTGGCACCATTATTTTTAAAAACTGCTTATTTCCGGCGCAATTTATCACACAAAAATAATAAATAAAAAATGCGCATTATTCTAGAACTATCTATTATTCTAGATAGCGTTCGGTTTAGGATTTATAAAATCCAAATAAATGCAAAATAAGTACGAACACGAGGCTGATGCTCAACCGGCTTCATAGGGTAGCGCAAGCCGTGCCAGTGAAGTCCCTATGGCCAATGTCCAGTCGATAGAACAGTCGCTTGTCCCTTATCTCCCTCAACGTTGGCAACAGAAGAAGTAATTTGGGGAAGAGCAGGGCGCCCTTCTGGGCCCCCCATCGAGCGGTCAGATGGGCGCCCAGCAAGCGACAGAAGCGCATCCGGTGCGACTCGATGACCGCAACGGCGCGAGGGTCAGCGGCATCGGGGCAGAGCAGGATGACCACCAGGAGCAGAGCCAGAGTGGGCGTGTCCTGGATCAGGTCCGAAAACTGGCGCCCATAGGAGGCGCCCTGCTCCACCGAAGTCAAGAAAGGGCAGCGATGGATGTCGCTCCGATCCGGCTCCTCCGGATACAAGCAAGGGCCTCTTCCGTAGAAATGCACGGCCAAGAACATCTCGAACACGTTGGCCCTTAACAGGCCCATTTGGTCGTCGGGAGAAAGGGAGCCGAAATAGCGAACCCCCCGAGCGAATCTCACCAGCTTCTGGATGGACACCACGAAGAGCAAAACCAACAACCATTGCGGTTCATGCTCCTTCTGCCAATCTTCCTCATGCCCAACTCTGCCTTTTTCGTCTTTCGACAGGTAGCAGAAGGAGAACGTCCGGGTGAGGCGCTCCACTTCCTCTTCGGCGTTTCCCAACGGTGAGGAAGGCGGCAGATCCATCGGATCAGCTGCTTCGGAGGAATCTGGACCGTGGAAAACCACGTCCGGTTTCCTCTTCTTCATCGCCCGTTGTCCGATGGCATTGTCCGAGCGACCGTCCAACTGTTTTCGCTTCTTCTCCATTCTGGAGCGCAGCATGTCCATCCTCTCCTCTTCGGTCATCACCCAACTGGAACAAAAATTGAAAGTCAGATTGCTCGCGTATTATATTTTCCATCGCCACAATGTTGCTCAAAATGCGCTTCTAAATACAGTATATAGAACCTCCAAAATTGACCACCTCCCCTATGTTGACCACATTTTATCCCATCGACAGTGACAATATTAGAAATTGACCTCTACATGTTGACCACCTGCACCTCTGTATGTTGTATGTTGACCACTTGGACTATGACACACAATAGTAATTTACTGTGTCTGTTGACCAGCATGGTCTCAACATGTAAAGTCATGGATGATGAAATGTATTGGCTGCTCGCAAAACTTATACTGAACGCCCCTGAACAGTAACCTGTCTCTATAGAGGCACATGTACAAGAGTTCACTTTGAACCCCTTCAGTGCCCCTACTGTATACTATACGTGTAATTGCTGGATAAATTTGCAGCACATTAGCAATACTGGTACTGTAGTATGAACATTTTAATAAGATTTTGCATGAATGATGAATGATTACTGTAAAATGTAATGTACGTATACATGTACATGCAGTTCACGGAATTAAATGCCTGTGTCAGTACATGTATCGTTCCATATGTTGACCAGTTTGCGACAGTCCCTTGGGTGGTCAACGTATAGAGGTTCTCCTGTACAGTGAAACTCCTCTATTGGGACACCTCTATAAGTGGACCACCCCATCATGTGGGACAGTTTTTCTTTGCGCCATAGAATTACCATTAGGGGTAACCCCTCTAAGTGGACCACCCCATCATGTGGGAGTATTTCTTTGCACCGAACGTGTGCCATAGAATTAACCTTAGAGGCAACCTCTCTAAGTGAACCAACCCATCGTGTGGGACAGTTTTTCTTTGCAACGAACGCTTGTCATAGAATTAACATTAGAGGCAACCTTTCTATATATATATATGATTTTCCCACCCAAACTTCAGGTTTCTACAGCTGAATCGCGTTGAGAAGCTCATGTTGACTAAATTGCTTTTTCAGTAAGCAACGTGCATTTCCCATGAAAACTGGTGATATGTAGTATTGTAGTGTATCTCATATACTATCCCGTATTTATCCCAAATTTAGTAAACTCTCTAACTGGGACACTTTTGGGAATGCGCGATAGGTGTCCCACATAGAGAGGTTTCACTGTAATTTCTAGAAAATGAGCTCTCATCAAATCTGATGAGAGCAGTTCCAGCATGCACTCACCCCGTTTCCATGCCTATTCCGAGGCATTTGTTGAAGCGACACAACTGGCAGCACTTCCGGTTGGCCACGGTGATGTCGCAGCGGGCGCGGAAGCAGCAGCGGAACATCCGGTGCGCATCGTTCTGGACGGAGCGTCTGAAGAAGGCCTTGCAAGAGTCGCAGGCCAATCCCCCGAAGTGGAAACTCTTGGCCACATCCCCACACACGCCGCATTTCTTACTCCTGTTCTCGCTCTTAGTCTTAGTCCGAGCAATCCCTAATTGCAATTTCACGTCGGACGATTCCTCGATGGACTGGATGGACATCGATTCCACGAACATCCTACACCGCTGGATGAGCAGTGCGTTGATTCTCTATCTGTACGACCTTTTACGTTCTGCAACGACCGATGGAATACATTCGATTAAATTCAACTCAGCACCCTAATGCGACCGTTAGAGGGTCAAACCTACTTGGCGAGAAAGTTTCGCTTTTGAAATTTTTTTTAGTTGCGAAAATTTTATAATTTCTTGGAACTTTTTTCTGGCCTCGTCTTCGGCATTACTACTATCAGCTTAGAAACACCACAGAGGTGACGAGGGGAGTGAAATACATATTCTACCAATTTGTCAGGTGGTTACCATGCACCTCGCTTTATAAAATTGAAAACATTAAATAATAATACCAATTTTTATTTGTGAATTTATTTTGCGAACATTTTTGCATAATTGTCAAACGCGGCCGTTTATTAATACAGTAGACGTCGCTTAATGTGATCGCGGATAATGTTATCATTCGTTTATTGGTATCAAAATCGACAAGTCCAGAATGCTCGTATGCAAATACGCAGTAAAGTTATCGGTTATTGTAATCAGCACTTCGCTTATTGTTATCATTTCCCATCATGGTGAATTCGTAAAAAACGAGGAGTGAGAAGTTTTCGGAAAAAAATGTCTAAAATAAGGTCCCATCTGCTATGAGTATCGAAACTTTCGAGGAATTTCGATGAATAGATGAAGATATTCCAATAGCAGCCCCATTGGCTAAATTTGACACTTGCCAGACTGTCTCAGAGTCAAACAGCTGACTGATGAAAGCGATTTTGGTGTTGACGCTTATGAAACGTGAATCTTAGTTGAGAAACCACCAAAAAATGCCGAGATGACTGAAGCACTAACGAACTTACACAGAAAAATTGTAAGCAATCCAGTAGAAGTGTAAACAGCTGTAAATAATTTTGTAAAGTTAAATTATACGCTGTATACAGTATGTGCATAAGAATTCAAATTAAATAACGACAGCCATTTCTAGTCATTCGGCTACTGTTATCAAAATAGCTTGGTACCAATGTGATCAGATAAAGCGGAGTCCACTGTATTTAGAATTTTTAATTATAATATACTATTTCAAACTACGTGTATAAAACATCCAAACTGATGATTTTAAAAGCTCACCTATCGAGTAGCATATTCCACCCGCTCCTCATCCGGCGCTGACCATCTAGCTGGACGATGACCACAACCACCACCAACACCGCGAATCCACAACCATCATCATGACCATCACTTCTTCTTCTTCTTCTTCTTTTACCTTTTACCATTTTCTTCCATCCTCATGGTCGCTTATCCGGTTGTCCGCCCGAGGGCGTCTTGGTCGCCAACTCCGCATTCCTGCACGTTGCTCAAGGTCGTGCTTCAGCTTCTTCTCCTCGCTTCCTCCTCCTCCTCACCCCATCCAAAGGTCACCCAAATTACGTGGCGCCGCTCGGACCGGTCATCGTCATTGCATTCTCTACTCCTTCTCCTTCCTTCCTTCCATCTTTCTGGCCTTCGTCCACTTCTACGTGTCGAGTCCAGCTGATTCATCGCATAAACGCCGTTTAGCTGGTTTTTTTCTTCGTTAAATCGTCTGATAATTAGAGGAGACGGTCGACCCCTTACCAGAAAAAAAGCCATACTTAAATAACGGAACTTTCGCGATACTAGCAATTAGGTCGATACGTGAAGTCCGAGGTCTGAGCGAACCCTTTGAAACATTTTGAAAGGATTTTTCAAAAACCGGAAATGGGCGAGAAGAAATGACGAAAGTCGTTTTTCCGGCTATATTTCTAACGCCGATATCGAAATAAGGACAAATCGCGATGACAATTGTGGTTTTATGTTGTTGCGCGTGTGACATCCAAAGTGTACTGATTAGCCAGCCTTACAGGATTTCTTCAAAAGGGAGTTCAGAAGCCATGCATGGGGGCTTCCCCAAATAAACATACGTGTACATAAACATGAATAGTACCGACCAAAAGTACATCACCTTTAAGTTTGTTGATGATAACTTTAATTCAATTGCAACCAGTTGGCAAAAAATTCACTTCTACGTGCCTGGCAAAAGTTTATATAATGTACATTTGGCCAGTACTGTATACTGTATGTGAAAGGCACGAGCGTTTTTAAAACTTACTGTACTTATATTTTCGATGATAATAATAATAACAACAATGAGTGACAGTTAGAGATTTGTGTGGCAAAAACCAAACGAAGAATTGACACCAGGAAAAGTGTCTGTGTTAGTAAAACATGTCATGGTCTGGGTCTGTATATCATCAAAAGAAGGTGGTAATCTTGCTGTGAACATATTTTGCACCATATTTTCAATGAAAGTGTAAGAGGATTTAAATTTGCAGTACACTTTTACTGTCCAACATGATAACGACCCGAGTATAACTTGTGAGTGGTTGTTATATAATGCCTGCAAAAGACTTCAAACCCTACCTCAGTCACCAGCCATTAACATAACTGAGAATTTGTGGCATCAATTAGACTGACAGGTACGAAAACCTAAGATAACTGGCAAACAACGATAGCAGGTGGTCCAAGAAGAGTAGCGTAAAATCGATGTTAATGTTATAAAAACATTGGTTTATTCTAGGACAAAAAGACTAAAACCATTATAGAAGCAAATGGTCTTTATACCAAGCATTAATAATTACTGTACAACAGTATATCGTTCTTGGTTACTGCACAATGTATCTCTCACAATGTTTTGTTTTTTGTGAATTAAATAAAATGTACGTTTTCTTTTAAAATATAAACGTGTACGACTAGTTTAAGGAATTGATAAGCTTCATTTATTACGTAGTTTAAATTTTTTGAATTTTTTTTTAGTTATTCATCTGGAGCCACTGTACCTGACGATCGAGAAGAAAAAAAGAAATAAAAGCTTACGAACTTTATGGACGAGCCCCTTGGGAAACGCCCCTTTTTACTCATCTCGAAGTTCGCTTTCCAAAGGCAATACATTTTTATACAGACTTATAATTTTCGCTGACATTCGAACCTCATCAAAAACGATAGCGAACAAATTTTATGCCGGTGTTTTCGTCGTCCAAAGCAAAATGTTAACAGTGAAAAGAGGTTAGACTTTTGACTCACCTCACAACGACGTTTCAGGCTCTAGTTCCGCTGGTCTTTTCCGATCCACGCAGCTTAATCAAGCTTTTCGAAGTGGAATCGGTAGCGACGAAGACGTCTACGAGAGAATTGCAAGCAATTTTGGCTTAAAATGCGATTTACGAAACGTAAAATTACGAGTTTTGAGAAGATGAAACGCAGCCGCTTTCGAACGCGTTTCCCCGGGCGTTCGCCAGATGGCGCTGCCTGCACCACATGGCGGAGGCCAGCGTAGATTACGCGTAATTTTCGTAAGAAAGAACCGTTTTCGGTTATTTTTGGCTCGTTTTGAAGTGCAATTCGTGCGAATGAACGCATTTTTAAGCTTTTTGGCGCCAGGCGATGAACTCCAAAACGGGTCCCATCACTAGGTCTCGTTTAGCGGACGCCATTTCGTGCATCCCCAGTGGCGCAATTGGTTAGCGCACGGTACTTATAAGGCAGTATTCGTTTGCTATGCCGGGGTTGTGGGTTCGAGCCCCACCTGGGGAAAGTCTATTTTTTTGGAATGTATAAATACGTCGTATCGATGAAATAGTAAGTCTGTCTTACCAAAATTACTGTATGTCGCGTTATAGCTCAAAAATGTTAATAATCCAGCGAAGAAATTTCGTATATCGATGCTATGATGGAAAATTTGACAAATTAATATGAGATAAACAAATGTTCGTGAAATTGGGCAATCGCATTTCGTTTAATTATTTAAAACTTCGATTATTATTACAAATTTAAGAAGCAGTACATCTGTCATGCGATAAACGTGAGCCAATGATGTGGTCAATAACGAAATAAACAAGATTATTTTGTATCAAATTGTTATCAAATTTTGTTTAATTGTCAATAAATGAAGTTCTTCAATCATCGTGAATAACGTCGTAAATGCAAAATATATACAGGGTTTCCGAAAAATAATGGTGCAGTTTTTATCGTTGATTACTTAAACCAAACTGCATTTCGCTTTAATTTGTTTTGTATCGAAAACCCCTAGAAAATTTACCAAGAAAAAGAACTGGAACTGACCCAGAACTAACTCAAAGGTTAGTAAACTCCATTCCCAGACGATTACAAGCTGTAATTGATGCGAAAGGACTCCCTAAAACATCTAAAGTTTCTGCAAACAAAGTACAAACATTGTGTTGAAATATATATTTATATAGTTTTTTGTAGAATTATTTGAACGGATAAAAAACGTAATTTTTTATGATCGATTAGGCTAATTTAAGTTTAACGCAACGCTTCCTAAACAACTCGTAATTAAATGCTCGCTTTAATGGGGAACCTTAGGCGTCACTTCCGGTTCAACAACCCTGAATTTTCTCATTTTCGTTCATTTCTCATAAAATCCCCTCGTCGTCGTTGTTTCTGTTGTTATTTGCACCTGAAGGATGGATGATGATGATGATGCATCATCATATAGCATATAATGGCTAATATTTCGTGCATTTTTAATATAAGAAGGTCACGAAAAGGGGAGACAAAGGAAAAACACGGACTTGGGTGGGGCCTTTTTTGCAACCAAAATCGCATTAAAACAGTAGTCGCAGCCTCGGTAAAACACTTCTGCACGATGATTCATTCATTGGTCAAAACCAAGATTTAATTCGTAAGCTTCTTAAAATCATCGAGTTTTCATTAACATTTCAACGAGATCGACAAGAATTTTAATTCCTTTTAATTTCAACTTAAACGAATTTAGACTTTAATTATATTTTTCTTCGTAATGTTCTAATACTGAGTGCACACCTAACTAAAATCTAGTTTTACAACCTACAGTAGATAATGGCGAAAACAGCGGCAAAAATTTCCCACTCGGCACTGGAAAACGAAATTAGCACGTTTTCGGAATGTCCTATAGTTCAGTATTAAAGTCTCGCATCGTATTCTGTAATAAGTATTACTTACATTATACAGGTGAACTCGCATTTTCTTACATTAAATGGAAGTGTCTATTTAACTTCCCTCGAATTTCCGTCTTGTTTTTAATAATTCAAAATATATTGTCCAAATATCCTCAAGATCTGTCATTTTATGGTTCAATATGACCCTATAGAAGGGAATTCAGTTTTTAACACGATTTTCTATACCGCGTCTTACGGTCTTAGATTCTAACAGGTGAGAAGGGAAAACAGCGATCAGGATCGATAGACACGGGCGCCATCTGCGTTTCAAATAGTGAAGCAATCCAATAAGAAATTTCATACGTGAAACCATCCTTGTACTCGAATCAGCCGAGATTGGAGAGAAAATCGATTAATGCCGAGGTTCGAGTCGGGTTCGGGTTTTTTCCTTTTAGAATACGTTCGAATTGAGAGCTCGTTGTTTGAACGACAATGGGAGAGAGCGAGAGGCTAAGAAACGGGTTTTCCAAATTATTTCAAAGAAAATAAGCCATGAACAGGCGGCAGTATCTTTTTACTCATAATAACCACACCCCATTCACGAATTTCGTTCGCACCAACATTTTTCAAACGAGTTATGACGCCGAAACGCGTGCATGATGATGATGGTGGTGGTGTGCTGAAACTCGTTTGTAAACGACGGTCGAGCCCTATTCAAATCCACGAAGGCTCGCGTTATCAGTCCCACTGCAGCACGGTCATTAAAACCTGTGAAGTCTCTAGCTAGTCTTTGAAGTTCCACAAAATCCTTCAAGTTCACATTCTGGGAACGGTCGTGGTTGTACTCAACCGGACTCGCAGTAACTTGCAAGTTCACCCGAGACTTCGGTTTCTCGACACACCGGTAAACGCGAGGAGTCGGTTAATTCGATTCCAATGGGAATTGGATCGAAAACGAAAGGCGAATGCGTTTCGCTTCCGTCCCACCTCGGGCCGAATTATTAAAATGGAGAACGGAAGAATTCAACAATTTCGCCCGCGACCCCCATTTTAAAGGTCAGGGTAAACGCGTACGAGAATAAGCGCCACCAGGGGTCGTCCATAAATTAGCACCAGTATGGCCGCTGGTGTCGGATAGTACGCGAAAGATTCGATTAAAACTTATTCGCTCGACCAATCCGAGTTCAACGATGTTTTCACGATTTGGTCATGTCAAATTAAACACTTTTCAATGACTCGAGACGAGTCTCAAAACGAAGTTATCAAGAAGTGAACGTTCGAGTTTTACATGCACGTCATCAAAAAAATCTTCATTTTGAGAATTTGAGAACCCCCTTCCCATGCGTCCTCATTCGTCATCATTTTCAACTTATCTTTTTATAAAAATTCGATATAAAAGACACTTTTTCAAAACCAAAAGATGAATTGAGTATTGCGGACCCTGCACGGCCAGTGTTTATGTCATTATTACAATACTGACAGTAAGTTCGGATAATCGGCGGTAACTGCACCATCAGTACTGCATCCATTACACGTTCAGTATTACGGTCAGTATTTATTGAAATTGACAGTAATAATAGACACTTAGCCAAGCACTTAACCCTGTACGACAAAAGATGGTTAAACGAAATTCAAAATACAAAAATAAATGTACTTTTCGTGCGATGTATAGTTTTGTATGCAAATGGCGCCCCACAATTTTTAAACAGAATACATTTTAAAACAACGCCATCTAGGGTAGATATTTAAAAACTTGTATCTAATGGCTGTCGTAAGCCGCAAATTAATGACGTCATCTATCGCGAAAAGTACATTTATTTTTGTATTTTGAATTGTGAATTTAGAAATGAACTTGTGCGCACCATTTGCATACAATTTTTTGCATTGTACGAAAAGTACATTTATTTTTGTAACTTCTGACTTTCGTGTGAATATCTTTTGTTGTGCTGCTCTAAGTGTCTAGATGACAAATAACCGCTTTTCGAATTACTTGGCAGTAGTTTAAACACGTTTTCCGGTCTACCGATATCGTTAAATCGTCTCTTAAAACACTTCCGACATCTACCTAATTTGTCCGATGATTAAACCGAAGTCGTAAAAACAAGCCACCCATTACCCTGTATATTAACAGCGCTGGGAGTCGTGTTTCGACTAGTCTTTTCCTCGAGTAGTTGAAACAATCTACTGTATCTCTTCTGTTATATGGCAGTCGATTCTCCGTCGAACCCATGGCTTGCACCCTCCGGATAATCGGAAGTATATAGTACGAAAACCCAACTCCTGCCCCCTCCCCCCGACACCCATGTACCCTCTCGCTAGTCCACCCTCTACTACTGCACACTGCAGTAATACGTAAGTCTCCCCGCCGCCCTCTAACGGTGAGTCTCGTCAAAAGTCGACCTTGAGCCTGGAGTCGTTTCGCGCCGTGGGTGTTCGTCCTCGAACGGGTTCGTCGTACCCGTTGCTCCTCATTCGCTACAGCAGTCCGAGTGCGTTGATATAGTATATGGGAAAGCCCCGAAAAGATCACGTTGATCACCTTGAAACGAAAACGAAATAAAAAAACAGCCACGCAGCATCTCAAGGCCGACGCGATCCATTTACCTTTTTTATTTTAATTAATTAATCGACGTGCGAATAACGAAATTTCCCCGACCCGAATTTCGCTTATAAGACTTAAGCGTAAGTCGATCGCCCACTCGGGTGGTGCTTTTTTTCTGCGTGTATCTCGCACTCTTTGCTTTTGTTTTCGGAGCCATCGCCGTACGTCATGCTTTAATTTCACCCCTCTATAACCGAAATGTGTGAAAATCTCAATCACCCCCTCGCGGAAATTCCCAAAAAACCATCGCGGGGGTTGTTCGCTCGAGCGGGTGCGTGGCCTTCGAGGGCTTAAGTCGAGCCTGAGCACGGACTGGATATACTCGAGTCACTTTCGGAACAAAGAAAACGAAAGACGTCCATCAAAAAGTGGACTTTGGATTAACGATCCAATCTCATTTATTGTTCAAATTGGCCAACTGCTCACCCCCACCTACTGAATGACCCCTACGACATGTACACTGTAAAAACATAGTCTTATTTAAAGTCTTTTCTAATGTCTGAAAAGTAGAACAAGACATATATTATGTCT
>JAQGAF010003048.1:0-19305 GCA_034687865.1 Kryphioiulus occultus
TGGCCCTCGGACTACACGAACTTGCTGATAGGAGCGAGGCTGTCGTACAAAATACGGCATTAAAACCTATCATTAAACAAAAATTAAGTCACCTCGCACAAATTATTAAAAAGGCACAACAAAAATTTCAAACTTTGTCATTCTTTTAAAATACATTTTAAAATATGTAATTGCTATTTGAAATTGAAAGCCTTTTCGTCCTTAAATTACTGCCATAGGCAATTATAAGATAAACTGGGATAAGCATTTTTCAATATTTAAAGCACGTTCCCATGCACAGTTGTGGGATATTAAACAATGAAAATATGTCAGAAATATTTTCTGGCATGTTAAATGCAACTGACGTAAAATTAATAATCCAGTTACAAATTACACCTTGCTAAGATTGTGCTAATTACACCTGAGCGTGGAAAATTGGGTTGCTTTTTGGATAACGCCAGGATATCGCGATAAGACTTTGATGGGACTTGCATTGCATTTGTGAGTAATGATTAACGTTTGAGCCTCAGTAGATAAAATTATTCGCTTGTTTAATGTTTATAACGAGCCATATTATCTAAACGTTATAGGTATCTGCCCTGCAAAGAGCGGTACATTGTATTTAAGGGCGGCATCGGTTGGAAATGTTATAGGGAGTTATTATTTGCATCAGTGATAAGGGCGTTAGAAAGGATATAGTAAGCGAGTTACAGGGAAAGAGTCAGGCAGAAAAATTGCACGAAAAATCGTGCTGCTTTTATTATTCTCAAGAGATGCGATAATACGAAGGGCGTTGGCCAAACACGAGCAACACTTAGAAGACATTGTACTTCTTGCAGGGGTTAATTACTAATAGGGGACAACTATGGAGTTGTACTAACACGTGTAACAATTTGGACGAACATAAATTCGGATGGGCACTCGCACTTGGGGTATTGAAAAACGATGGGAAAATTTTCAAGGGAGTTGAGCAACGTGCCAGCAAGATTTCTCAGGTGCATACTCCAATAGATAGCACGGTGTGCGAGTCCGTTACATGACATTAAACTTAATTGGCCAAGAAAACTTGGTTTAAAAGTGAAAGGGCAATGGTCCAAAGGGAAGAGAACCAATCTAAGGACTCTGTTATAGCACATCAATTGAAAAAACCTCAGGGGCAATAGGAGTGGTGCTATATAAATAAATAATTTGGTGGATCATGCTATTAATTCAGACCAGATACATGTAGGACTATCCATATCGGTCTGTGATATGTTAAGCTGTATTACGATGATGGAATGAAATTCGAAATAGCGCTTATATTGATAGGTTGCGAAGACGCTATTCGCACAAAAGGAAAATGTCGCAGGCAATTATATAAAAAATATAGCTTGGTAGAATGTCCATTAAGATAGGAGAAAGAAAAAAAGAGTAAATATTGAGAAACTTTAACAAGAGAAGGCCTTATTTGTTTTCTGTATAGATAATTGCATTTGCAATATGGATTTATCAGTTTCTTTCAGGGGAAGATAACGTCAATACCCTCAATTCCATACGTTTGTGACGATACTTGTGTTTGAGGAATGATGTCAACTGATAAAAAATCGTTTTGTTACATTTAAAACGTTTCTGGTGTTGGCTTTAATCAGGTGCACACAAACTGAGCCTGCAGTTGCTCATTTTCTTAACGCAAACCTTGTATATTGTAAATTATACGCAAATTCAATGTTTACATATGACGAGTGGGAACCGATGTTGCAGATAATAGCCTTGACTAAGACTTGAATCAGATTTTACTTTCATAAAGCGAATATTGGAAAAGACATTTCCATATAGATTGTATGACACGAACACGTATAGAGTAGCTGTAGCAAAACCTTCACTGCATGCAATCAAATAAACAAAAGAAAGCAATTCCTGAGAGAATTCTTCGGGTGCCTATATTTTGTACTTGATTCTGCGAATACTAATTTCGAATCTTAGCAGTGTACGCCTACAACAACCATGATACCGTATGTTTATTGCCAAATTGTTCCTGTTAAGCAATGCCCCACTGAGGAACATCGGTTAGCCAATCTGAGTAGAGGCAAATTTTTCAACACGGTTTACAGATTGATTTATTATAATTCACAAGCACTCTTTGTTTATTCAAAATAAAGAAACAATGCTAGTGAATTAAAATACCTGTAGTGACCCTGTTATCTGTGATATACACATGTACATTATAAGTAGTTCATTTCCCCTGAAAGCAGGCAATCACTGATGACTCCACTGCAATCATGTATTGAATTGAGTTTAAGTACAAATTCATATCAGCACTGTTCAGCAGTGCTTCAGAGTGCTTCTCAAACGTTTTCCTTCATTACCCAAAAACCACTTATCAGTAAGCCCTTGTTACCCAAAGTTAACGTAAGTCAAAATGACTGTCTAATACGCGTAAAATAGCCTTTTGATCCATGTAGTTGGGAATTATAAAATGAATTAGTTAGTCACCGAGTGCACATGATGTATGATTCATCTACGAGAATGTATAAACAATGACTGATGGGGTATATCTTTCTGAGTATATTTAAATTCTGAACGTTCATGAAATGGTTATCAATGGCTGAAAGATATCCAAATTATTTTTTTTTGCCAAACGATGTAGACGTTACCATTAATAAATATTGTCATTGTCGCTTTTTAATATTTTGGGACAATAAACGCTGTAACTGGAAACTTAAGAATAACAGACAATGGAAGAGACTGTTACCACTGTTCTTAACCAACTCACTGAAATTAACTAAAAATTAGTATAATCTGGATACTACCCTCCTTACTATGCTACGTCCTATTTACGATCGCATAGAGAAGCTTTAAGCCTCAATGAACTCTATTTGAATTGGGAAGCCTTCAGCAGGCTGACCATCCCTTTACTTTGAAAAACGTAATGCAATCGCAGTGCTCATCCTGTTTGCTATTTTTTCAGACTCGTAATTAGAAATCCTGGGTCCATGCGAACGAAAGGTTTCTGCTTCTGCTTGTGTGCCAAGTCCATCTTGGATGTCAAATGAGTTGAGTGGCTCTTACCAAATGCGAATGGTCATTTCTCGTTACTTGTGGACAGGAAAAGGTCCATGGGGACCACATGACTAACATCTATTGGAAAGCCGCGTAAGATAAGGGCCCGCTGAAATGTTCTGCTGAAGGGAATGTAAAAAGCATTTGCCATTTGGCCACTGCCTATTGACCAAGCCATTAATCATCCCTGGTTTCAATGTTATGAAACGGCCCTATAGGTCAAGCCTGAACACGAGGACTGTTATTTTGGCATGATCTTTCAATTTTTAAAATTTAATCGCAACATATTTCATTTTAAATTACCGATAAAAATTTCGACACCAGCAAATGACATTTAGATCCTAAGATTGGCAGATTAACATATTGCATGATAGTGAATATATCAGTACAGTAAACTTGTAAACTAATATTTGTAAAGCACATTAACATAAAAGTCCAAAATGGTTATAATTTATGAGGTATAGACCATGACAGGTTCAACGAATCTTCATTTCTGACCATTAGCCAAAACTCGTAAAAATGCCCTAAATCGGAATGAGACAAAACCTAAGATTTCACCTACATGCACGAGGCGATTAGAATGCAGGAAACCGCAGCATATACAAATGAATTAAGTTTAAGAAATATTCTTTTTAATGCTTTTTAAAGCTTATAGCGCAAGATTTATTATTTGCAGATTTTTTAAATAGTAATTATTACACAAATTGTATAGTTTTTCCACTAGAAAATATCAAGAAAAGCAAATAGCCATATGGTTGACTAACTAATGATGCCTACATTGTATCCGCTTATATGGAATAACAAAAGCAATTATGTTTCAGCCATTCAGGAGTTATAAATAGCTCTAATTCTCTCGTATAAAAATGCTAAATTGCAATTTTCAGCAATTTTTATTCAGGAAATAAGACAGTGCTTAAATGAAGCAATAATCTGAATTAAGTGGCCTCTGTTTAATCGTAAAAAACCGTCTAGAAATGCAATAAAACTTTATAATACATGTAAGAGGTACTGCAGGAAATGCTTTTTCTTTTGCTTACTTATTCTTTTTACATTACATGAATTTTTTATTAGATTCCCAATATCTTCTTTGAGCATTCACTGAATATTCAATCTAAAACCATTAAAATTTCGAGTTTTACTATTTATATAAAACGTTAGTCACAAGTATAACCTTTGGTGCAAAATGCGCCAACATGATTACACATAACTACGATTATTTTAAACATCAAATGGACGCTAAGTGTTGAACAGAGAAAACAGTTGTGAATTCAAAATACATTCATTTCATGCAAGAAATGTCAAAATTAAGCACAAGCACTCTATTTTCATAACTTTGAAGAACAAAGATGCAGAATAGAACGCCATTAGGCATCCGAAATGAAGAACTTCTGATTCCAATATATTAACACGAAATAAATCTTCAAAAATATTTAGACGGTCTATAAGAGATATGCTATGTGTATTTCAGAAGAAAAATCTAGAAAAATGGTAGAAATATCTTATTCATGCCTGAAGATAATATTGAGCATTGCCTGTATCGACATAAACAAGTAGAGGAGTTTGGAAATTATTACGCTGCCTTGACAGAATTTATGAGGCAATGGCCCATAAATACCTCCTGCATTGTCCTTTATAAACGCAGCAATACAAACAAAATTCTACATGTATTTAATGCAGGGTAACGCCAATATCGTTGGTTATTTCAGTAGGCTAAATTGTTAAGAGCGAAAGAGAAATGAGAATCAAGAACCAATCTAGTAATTACTCAGAGATTTCCATAAGCAATTAAGGTAATGCTTATTTTTCTAAAAAATACATTTAATGGTAAAACTATCAATAATTTAAACTAATTGTCCTTAAAATAATCTACAAATCCATATCGCTATACACGTAGATGTAATGCATTCAGGTTAACGCTATTTATGTTGTTTATATTGCATATCTCAGGAATTTCTCAAAAAAATCCTTTCGCAAAGCACTTTTTTTTCAAGAAGAAAAAAATTTCAAACTATAGAAGTTGTACGCTCGCGTTACGAGCGCTATCGTTAACCCAGTCAAAAAAATTGCACTTGAAAGAACATAAATTACAATTTTTTGCCTTCAAATTACATCAGTGGCAAAGCATTCCGACGCATCCAAAGTGTTAAAATTAAACCTTCTGGCTCCATAGCATGTCATGGGAAATCGACCCGGCAATTTCGACTATAAAATGGGCTCCAATCACCATAACACAGCCTCGAAACGCTTCGAAAATGACAAGCGCTTGGGTTCAAAAACGACGTATAGACTATCCATTAAAGCCATTGAAGAGAAAATGCAGTACATCTACTTACCTATATGCACACTGCATATACAAGTTAATACACTATTGCTGATATTAGTTTTTATGACAGCTGTGCCATGGCAAAGCACTTGCGTAGTTTTAAGCCCTATATTTTACACGTCTAAAGGATTTATTAGTTGCTAAGCGCGATTGCAACATTATAATTCACCGTTCAGATATCGAAAATATTATGCCCTAAACAAGTCCGAAAGGCATTTTGCGCACGCACATCATATTATATGCATTAGCAAAATAGGAAAAAAATTACCCTGTATACTAAAGTCAGACCATAGGTCACCATCGCCATCTACAAAAAGAACAGAAAAAATTGGTGGCATAATTTTATTAATGGCATATTGGTAATGGATTATTCAATGCCATCCCACTTTTTGAATTGATTTGCCATAAAATAAGTGGAACGTAGGATGCAGGTCAGCTACCGAAGAAATCAAAATGTTTGGTTTTTATCAACAGATATGTTTAGTCGAAGAAATCAATAATTCTCAGAACCTAGCGGAAAGATTTATCAAGTTTAAATCAGGATCACCTTTCACTCGATGTAGGCAAAATATGGTTTAGGGCATAGCCACTCCATCAAACGGCTATGGACGTGTTCGGTTAGCCGAAATTTATCACGGTTATTTTCACAACATCACAACTGAATTATGTGCAAAAAGATATCCCCAGAGTCGTAAATTTCAGGAGAGAAAAGTGTGACGTATTTAGTTTACGAGCACGAAATGCATTTGTGGTATGCGCCATGCTTTATTCTATATAGGACATCCCTTTACAAACATCGATATCTGAAAGCTGCTACACAACGTGACGTCATACACATGATTTCTCAACATCAGAGAAGATCATAAAATAATGAAATCATAATAGTGTATCAATGTGTGCAATTTTTTACGTGGCAGTATTTGCAAATCAGCAATTATACAAGTATTAAGGCCGTTCTGAACAATGCATTAAAATTTGCTCCAACATTCGTAAAAACATTTTAAAAATTGTGAAATAATTATTATACTGCCTGTTATTTTAGTTTTTCCTTCAGGGCTTCTAACTACATCCTCTTTTCAGCTGTAGCCTATACTGATATGGATCAATGACAACAAATCATGCATCCTACTTCGGAAAAATATGTATACTGCATGCAGTGAAATAATGGCTCAATAAATACAGAAAATGGTTATATAAATCTCTGCATTGAAACGAGTGCCACCACTACATGCGGTATTCTAGGAAGTCATATCTGACAAACTAAAAATTAAATTAGAAAAAGTATCAATCCCCAGAGATAATCGTGAAATTGAACCAATAGCAAATAACACACAGGCTGGTTTTATAGGTCATAATTTGCAGAAAATTAGTTGTTTAATAGTTCGCATTTCCAAGGAATGTGAACCTTGCCACATCCTAAACTTATATATTATTGAAATCTAGACCGCGGACTTCCAATGTGCAGCCATTGTTCCTTTGCTATCTGTTTCAGAGAACCAAAACGTCAATAAAGTACATCTTAAGCCCAGAATGTAGTGACAATAATAACAATAAAATTTATTTATGCTACCAGCATTACTTCCCAGACATTAAATAACGTTTCTGGTGAGTCCTAAGGCGAAAAAAATCCTCACGTAGCCATAAAAAATAGCGTTTGTTTTTATCCTGGCTAATAAAAGTGCAACCACATCCTTTAATACAAAAATTAAGAGCATTGTGTAGGCTGTGTAGACCACTCGAGATTTTAGTTTATACCCCCAAGAACGCAGTTTGTCTAATAATCTTTTGCTTTGACCAAGTATTTTACCAAGTTAATACCAAATCGTGTTACAAAGATATATGCTATTTAATTACCGATACATTTTTAATTCCCATTTCTTACAGGTTACTTGTCTCTTTCAATAATGATTGCGGAGTCAAACCTGATTAAGTCTAGCTGCACATATATTTTTTACTCTATTCGGTAATAAATACCGACTTTATCGAGTAGGCAATATATGAATTGTCTTATAAAACGTTACAGGCAGTCAAATAAACCTCATGAAAATTAAAAAAACACGTATAAATGAGTAGTTTATGCTGCTTTTATTTGTCAAAAAGTCAAAAAAGAAACTAAAACAAAACATTCATTAAAATCTATTCAAGACTATTGATCATTAAAATCTCACAAAATAGCACTTCATGTGATTTTATTGCTGCTGGTAATTAAAACACACTAAAATGAGCATTTGAATAAGTGAATGAATTTCCTTACAGAAACTTAAAATAAAATGAAAATTCAACAAATGTTGAAATTAAATAGGCAAACATTCACTATACACGTATCTAAAGAGAAATTTTGTTGGGCATCCCTTTTCTACATAAATCATAGAACTGTAAATCACAGTACAGTATTCATTACACAATGTATATTACAGTATAGGGCTTAATTTTCTACCAATAGCGAACTCAGATACTGTAAAATGTACATGTAACTCATTTAACTTTACATGTATGTAAGCTTTAAAACTAAAAAGATCCTTTAATCTTCTCTATCAAAGATAAAAAATTGGAAGTCAAAAACTATATACCAACATTCACATCACAATGCTTAACGAACCACCCATACATGTATTCGCCAAATTGAGAGCCTACTGTGGAAACCTCTCAGGCTTCAGAGCTTGGTTTAAGGAACACTTCGTCAAACACAGTGTGAAGAAACAATCCCTTAATTTAATGTCCCTTCATCCTTGATTAGATAAAAAAAAACCCAGTCAAATGCAATTTGTAAGCAGAAGTACAGATCAAGACAGTGCATGGTCAAGCACTTATCTGACATTCCTTTTTCTTTGTTGTCATTCTCATTGCATGGATACCTTAATTAATTGTGCACCAACATTACACCGAAACAGTATACTGTATGACACAAACTGTAAGTATGTAAACATGAAAAACAGCATTTTTCACGAATTTCAATAAGCTAAATGCTACATGTTGGGTTCAGTCTCTGCATATATTAAAATGAAATACGCTTATCATCAGTACAGTAAAAGAAAAGCCATTGTAATAATGCCTAACTCTTCCATATCCGAATTTCATATTGAAATTACTTATAAATCAACGTCAATTCGAGAAAATATATGTACGATTATATACAGAATTTTCTGACAGCAAAAATTGCTAAATTATTTCTGTTAACAAGTTGAGGCTAAGTGTTCAACTCTGCAAGGGTTCTCTCAATTAAGTTAAGTAGCAGGCAATCCCAGCAAGGCTTCACAAACATTTATGGTTATGTGTTGAATCCTAAAAGATTTTTTGAGAAACGATTTTTTAAATGAACAGTTACCACCAGGGTGTCCATTTCAAGGCGTATTTTGGCATTTCACAGACCACGGAAGGAAGAAAAATAAAATGAACCCACACAGTCTCTTAAGTATCGTCGATTTAGATTTGTAAAACGCGCAGACATCCAGCAACAATTCCTTAAAAGCATTGTGTACTTAAATGTAATGCATTATAGTGCGAAATTTTGAAAATGTAGTTTTGTATTTCATGTTAATTCCTTATGACTGCTTAAAATTTTAAATTTTGTGGTGAAATGCTGATAATGAAAAAGCGTCAAAAGTTTAAGTTTTTTAAATTGTAGATGCGAAAGAATTACCAAAGTACACTTGTTTGTTTGTTTAACGTCATCAAACTATCCAAATTTGCTAAAAAAGTGTGCGTTTGCATAATACACTTAGATGATTCTTAAAGATGCATTTTCAATTTTTTTTCATACCGATTTAAAAGCCCAATTACACAAAAATGTAAGGCACTATGAAATTAAGCATTATTAAAACATCGTCGCATTAATTTTCATTTATGTGAAGTTTTTTGACAAATCTCGTGAGAACAAATACATCTTAAATTGTTATAGATTGTGTTCGAATTCCACAAATCACAAGTTTTTTTGCCATCAGGTATAGTGTACCCAAACTTCCAATAAACGTTATGACATGCAGGAGCAGTTCTGCATTTTATATTGTTTAATAAAAATTTTAGAATAATATATGCTAAACATAGTTAATTCAACATAAACTGGCTCTTGTAACGCATAAATAGAGTAGAGAGAAATTTCTCATGAAAAGACGAAATAAAGTAAGCACTGTAAAAAAAACGTTTCATCTAAATATCAAATTTATATGCATCATTTTCCATGCAGTTCTAAAGGTCATATGCAAAATGAGAACACTGAAAATATAGATTCAGTTATGAGCCTCAACTGTTCGCTAAAGGCACAATATCCTTGTATATAAACTCAGTTCTGAAATTGACTTCAAAATTTCACTTCCCATAAACATTTATTTTTACTTAAACAGTGCAATTTCCTAACGCTACCTATGAGGTAGGGAGGGCATCAGTAGGACTATTGCTCACATCATAGCAAACAAACTCGACGATATTTTGGTCCACCTAGAAGCTGATTACAATAAATTTGGAGAGGAAAATGCTAAACATCACTTAATGACTGTGTAGCATCAAATGTTATTACTTTTGTTGGTTTAGACTTCTAGTTTGACCAAATCGTAATATGCTCACGTTATAACTTTATAATGGAAATTAGTTTAAATTCTATGTACATGTATGTAAGCTTGAAAAAATGAACCACTATCCAAATTAAATTACAAACTCCAGTACACTTACCAGGATCTTTAATAAACAAGCTATATTACAGTAAACATACACAGTAGATGTATATATAATGTGTATAACACAATGTGCGAGAAATAAACTTTATAGAGAAATTAGTAATTTTACCTGCGGGAAACATGTTTCATTTTAGAAAATTATAGTGTTCACTGCTATAAATTTGTTAAGATAATGAGAAATAATTTATTGCATTTATTTGCAATGCTAATGATGCAAATTATTACTTAACTGCCTTAACTCAGACAAGGATTAACAACAGACGAGAAACATTTATTATTAGGCTATAATGCTCTTCCTTCACTTCTACTTTTTCCTTCACTTTCTAATGCTTTCCTGTTTATTTAACTCATTATTTATTTGCATTTTCCGTTAACTGACATTTCTAAGTGCGACATCGTACCTGGCCTTGTCAGATTTGTTTTAATATACAGTACGTAATGCCCTCATTTCTGCACCACTGCTGGTGTCAGTGGGTCATTTATGTAACTTTGGCACGCCAAGTCCATTTTGTATATTATAAAAATGTGCATTTATTACCATATTAAAAATCCATAAACTTTCTAGAACGTATATTAAGGACGATTAATAATATAACGACGGTTTCTCATTAATGGTTCCCTTTAGCCAGAGCTTCTATTAATAGCTTTTAATTATAATAAATCAACATGATAAGCTACAAATACCTGAATTTAGGAAATGTACGAGTGCATTTCCACATATAATGCAATCCTTGTGTCAACAAAGTCTAGTCACGCTTGGAAAATAGTGTCATCATCAGGATGGTCATAAGTTCAAATAGAACACAGCCGCCATTTAATGACCTTTCCCTACGAGTCCCCACGGTGAGAACAAACTCAACAAAATTAAGTCCATAAAGATAATGCATGGCGTGTTGCCCATAAAATTCAGCTGGAATATTACTTTAGCAGAGCAAATTTTCTTCGGCAAATAATAGTTGTAGGAAAACGACCTGGCTGGGATGGCGGAAGACCAACCAGCCAGTTTCAACGTTAACTATAGTTAACAACGTTTGGAGAAATGCCAGAATTTCAACTAGACGAAATATTCAATGAAGAGTTTTAAACACTTTCTTTTCAGTGGCTCTCTTCTTGCCTTCTGTTGATTTCCACATAAACGATTCTGCGGAAACATTTCGCCAGGAAAATCATTTTTAATCACCATTCTGCCCTGAATTGCTGCACCAAGAACTTCAATACACAGTGTAATTTGCAAACACCTAAACTACAGGATTTTGCAAAATCTTAACCACTTCTCCAACGTTAGGTCCGTTATTTTCCGGTTTATTGTTCCTGAGGATCCACACATCGAACATAAAATATCCAATTATTTCAAACGATATTGTATGTATTTATGTTTTAAAAAAATGTGCAGTGTGCTCGGCGATATACTGAATACTCCAATTCGTTCAAACCACCAGCTGAGAACAATTTCAATAACAACTAGTTTCGTTTGCTGGATTATAAAGAATTTTTCGTTGTCCTGACATAAATTTAATGAATTAGTATTGAAAAAAAATCCATAACGTCATGCCGAAAAGAAGATTTTACACTATAATCAGAAATCAAACAACCCGTTTCAATTCTACTATTCATGTACTGAAAATGTGTTGAAAATAGTTAAAGCAAAATTCGATTTCAATTGCCGTTGCTTCTGCTACTACCACATTTTGATGATGATAACCAGGAGAGAGAATAAATCAATGTGGTATTTAATTATAAGATTTAAAATTTTGGAAGTAAGTCAAACGCGGAAAATAAAAAATACTCCGTACAGTTTTATGATAATTTGCCGTGAACATCCTGCCAGTTACACTCTTCAACATATTGCGCTTCATATATACGAGGCCTATTGAAATTTCTAGGATTTCATTTGGAAAATTGCTTTCTCCATTCTAAACCATATCCTTAGAGGATGTCAGAGCGGGCAAAAGCTGCCAAGGCACCACTTTACCTATAATCCTCGCCATTTTTCTTGCACCATTGATTTTACAACTCGGTGCACTGCACGAAAATCTTGGCCTGGGTATAATATAACAACAAGAGTAACGTTCGTATTTTAGAGCCAGGTAAGGCATATTATGGGCAAGCAATATTAACAAATGGCAAAACTCACCACAACCTATTATTTTCTCTAATAAGCGTATAAATGGTGGCAAAATGTTTCCGTATAAATATGAAAAAGTGTGGAATAAGTATGGGGATACAAGCCTATACGTGCAGCTTTCAAATTTCAAGAAATGCTCAAAAAATACTCCTTTCATAACTTATCAATTTACGTAAGCAAATTCCACGAAATCTTCCCGCATATCTTCACAATAAATGGAAAACTGACAATGAACGGATGCGGGCAAAATCAAAATGGTTTGTTTCGAATTCAATCATTTGTCATTTTTTAAAATCTTATCTATTGAAATTCGGAAAAACTCATTCCCAAATAATTTCTCTTACAGTGTGTTTATATACTTTGCCTTTACTATTGTAAAATTAGAATTTAAAAAAAATTAAAAAGTAAAGTAACCAAAAACACAGGGCTATGACCTTTTTTGGAAAAAATGTAGAATTTGCTATTAATTGTAAAATGTTGTATTTAAAATAAAAAGTAATTTACCGCAACTGTAGCTGGCATGTATAATAGAAGATTCTTTCATAACCGTTACAGTAATTTGTGCAAAATTGATGTAGCAATATTTCCGTTAATGATTTAGTCTGCTTGGGTTATTCTCATTGAAAACGGACATTTGCTTCCAGAAATCAGCTACTAGAGTCGTGTTCGAAATTAAGAGACTTGAATCATGCAACATTCGGCCATGATCAACTTAAATGTCAGTGGCTTGCATGTCTTCCCATCATGCACGTTCGTCTCAGGTCAAAGGCATCATGCTGCAATTTTCCTCGCAGTCACACAATGACATGGAATTACCAATGTTATTAATCATGCAACGTACACGCCTTATCTGTCGAAACTGCCTCACAAACGGACTTCCAACACCCTGACTTACCTGAGCAAGTCACCGAGACAAGCAGCAGGTTGCTGACCAGCAGGAGCGACAGCCAGCACCCCCTCATTGAGCAACTTCCGGCACGGTTAACAGTATGTCCCTCGAAGCTCGTTCGTGCCATTGTCAGCGTTTTCCAAGAGCCAAGTTTCTGCCAGAATCCGATTTCGGAAGTTGACTGACGCCTCTGTTGCCGCACCACTATGAATCACTGTTGCCGCGCATTTCCATCAGCAAATTCCTGACACGGAAGCAGTCAATGCAGAGCGTAGCATAAAGGTACTGTCACTTCTGATTTGCAGTCTTATAGATCACACAGACTATGTGCGAATGCTCCTGGAGCAAAAATCACCTCTGAGTCAAGTGTTGATTTCCGTCCACTTAGAACCGGAAGTGCTTTCGAAGCGACGCATGACAGTGTCCGCGGTCCTCGCCGGACCTCCGAGACACTTGCCGCAGCTCGGCCACGTTGCTAGCAGCGAAACGTTTCGTCGAAAAGCAACGGCTGGTGTGTCCTTGCTGCAGAGTTGGAAAACCGCTAGTCGTCTCCAGCACCATCCACTCGCCTTATAAGCAACGTTGGGTATCGACCCAGGAACAGTGCAGTGCACATCATCGGAATGCGCAACACCACCTACAGGCTTTCCTATTAAACATTTATTTCAGACGTTCTACGTCGACTCCGCATCCCTGGCCGAGATAAGAAAACGAAAATCGCGACATTTGCTGAGGGTAATCGCCATCCGATGGATATGATCGACTGTCTGCGTTTCACCCCAATACACGTCCCCCACAATGGAGTTTAGGTTCTTTTTGCAGACAATTACATGTACAGTGAAACTCATCAAGCTGGACACCTCTATAAGTCGGGCAGGCTTGCTATGCACCGGACTTATTCCATGGGATAAACATTAGGGGCAACCCTTCTAAGTGGGACACCTCGGAACTCGAAAGTTGAAAGCTTCGTATACCACTGTCATCCACCGACGAGAAAAAGAGAAAAAACTCTTTCACGTTGGACAAAATTGTTTGAAACATAGACGGAGTTGGCTCATTTTTGTATATATTCTGTCCCCCTATGGTGAGAATCCCAGTCATGCTGGAGAAATGTCTAAGTTAACAGACAATTGGAACTAAGTTTTCAAAACGTGGGGTCCGGTTGTTTCATGTGCCAACAACGAAAAAAATCTTTCATGTCGGACATAGTTGTTTGGAGCAGAAATTTTGCAAAATCGCCTTCGTTTTTCTGCATTACTGCACTGGAACTGTACCATAATAGCACTGGAACTGGACCATAACTGCATTTGAACTGTACCATAATTACATTTGAACTGTACCATAACCGCACTCCCGCTGTATACAGAAAGTACATCATCAAGTGCGCCAGTATTTCCATTAGTGCATACGGTATTCGACCAAAAAAGTCCATAACAGTTTACAGCGAACAATTCGTGTATAATGGCATTTATATAATATGTCAAACCACTTGTTTCAATTCAATCGTATGACTGACTATCTTAAGTCACGCTTAAAACAGTTGGACCGATTGGACGTAACCTTCCATGATGAATCCAAAGCCAAGAAAACCTTGTGGATATAATCGATAAGAATTGAATTGAAACATCGTATCAGATGATGTCCTGTCGCGAAATTCAAGCCAGTAGCAACGGTTTTATTTGGGGAGATAACACGCTCGTTTCTAAATTATCTGGATATAATTTCCAGTTTAATTTCGTTGCATTTTCGCTGCAGATTGGTACTCATCTGTAATGCAATATCGCATATGCGGTTTTCGGTTTGGCAATAGTGGAAAAGGCTGATTAAATCACATTTTTCGAGCGTATCAACTAAATGGGGTGTTCACATGAAATGTTAACCTCACCAACGGCAACGTGGCACGAATCGGTTGGGATTAGAGGGGTTGGGGGTGTTGGGATAATGCTTTTTCACGCACGCCTATATAAGTAATGGCTTGCAAGATGTTATTTTTAGGTTAATAATTTTCTTTTACGTATTTATTAAACCGGTGTTTATCCACGCTGGAAATTATCACGCCGTTACAACTGTCACTGGCAGGCACTGAGCTGTTACTCTTGTTAGATAAAATACACAAGGTGAGGCCTTGTACCTACATGTATTTAGTAGCATGGATGAGGACTGGAAGATACGAGCAAAAAAGCCCCACTTTTTACGAGGAATTTCCCATACATTTGACGATGTTGGTATTTTATCCTTTTATCCTTAGGTTGAGTAATTTGCAGACAACATACCGAGATGAGTGAGAGATAACAGGGCTAGCCATTTCGTGCATTTTCAGTCTAGAAACACAATCTTTCAACCAACGCAACAAAAATGAAAACATTCTGTCCAAGTTAAAACTTACAAGAAATTGCCCAACTTCAACTGGCTATTTTTTGGGTTTTTCCAACTATCATCAAAATTAGCAATTCAAAAAACAGCACATGATCATAATTTACATGCACATTGAAAATGTTAATAATTAATTTGGAGTAAGCACTGTTAAACAACGTTGAAATACATGTTTTGATGGTGGTAATTTACATGACAACCACAGAAAAGCATTTGATTAATTAAATGATCCGTGTTTTTCAACTCCGTTTAATTGTTATTAATAGTAATAAATGTACATATTCAACAAGTCAGCCAAGTGCAGCGTTATAAATATTTTGTTAAACCCTTTGCAATATTCCGAAACTTCCATGATGCAAATTACAGTTTGCTATTAACTTTCAACAAATTATCTTGAAAGTTTTCGCTCGGGAACATATCTAATGGTCCGTACGATCCCTGCCTCATTAATATTTTACTTAAACCACATTAGATTTGATTAACATACAACCACCAGCTATTATCAGGTGGATTCATCAATTTTTCATTCCTTAAGTGGACCTGCAATTTACTTCATTCCAATTGCTAATTGCTCTCCGAGCAAATACACGAAGGAGAATACGACAAAATGTACACAAGCTGAGTAATATTAAAAAAAATAATTATTCAACAAACAAAAAGTAAGAAATTACGTCAATTAATGCCAAACATACACAAGACTTCAATGTACCGAACTGTAATTAGTGTTTTACCTTCATGTGATGTAGGTACTTAAGATGTCAATTTTACTAACTTATCGATCTCAGAACAATTTGTCCTTTCGGTTTAGTTTTTAAACAATTTCTTGTTCAAGCAAAGACACGATGCTAGCCCACTTGAAAACTATAATGCACACAGCGACAAAGATATTTTTTAGAAATTTTGGCATGTTCAAATAATAAATTAAGATAAATTTAATAAATTAGACCTATTTTAGATGTAGTTCATTTCAATTACAAAATGAAGTACGTGTTTACAAATGCAAACATTTTCTTTGGCCGTCCAATTAATTATAATGACAGGAATTCCCAAATGGCTCAATATCTGAACCTCAATAATGGAAAGCATTACTTAACAAAATAAAGAGTTGCTAAACGTTGCAGCAAAATTATCGAGATAAATTGATAAAACATCTTCCAATGTCATGATTATAAATTGCTCGTACATTAATTTACTTCAGTCATCCCCATAAATTGACGAAAATACGCAACTTATTTGCAAGAACTTAACAAAATTACGATTGCGCATCCACTAATATTACATCCACAATTGTAGCCAAATAAACCATATTGAAATATGAATTTCCAAGGCGAAACTGGCGAACAATGTCCATTACTTTTCAGCTTTAGAAACTGTCTATACATCCAATATCGGAGACCACATCAGAGGCACAACACAAACGAGAGCAAGAAAACAAGTGGGTATAAATAAATAATTTCGTTTTTTTTCTTTTTTTTTTCAGGTCCATATAGTTTTAGTCAACTGCTAGTGCGTGGAGATGTTAGTCCCATTTCGTTGAACTAATACTTCCACTTCAATTGGCACAGGAAGTGCTCTGAAACGTCCTCAGACGATCTACCGTAGCAGAAACATTTCCGATTGGTTTCCAATGCTGGCTGCACTCAACATGCAAGAGGAGTTTAGGGAGGAGAAAAAGGACTGCAGCCATTTACAAAGGAATTTAAGAGGTAAGTTAGCCCTTGCAAGATCAAGAAAAGGCAATTGAATTGTCCGCTGACAGCATTTCATTCTGATTAAATTCAACAAGATGGACAATGGCCGATGATAGCAGAAAAGATTAATCAAACAACTTTATTTACGGATCAGGTGTTTCCACTCACTTTCTCTCGAAATCTGAGCTTCAAAAATATAACGAGGGCATTTAAAGCATCAGGGGCTCATCGGTTAGTATATTGTGTCCCAATAGTGCTATATCAAGCACGAAACTTGACTACAGAGGCGCTGCAAGTTACACAACGCCATCTGAAGGCACAAGTCGTAAAATGCAACCTCAGAATATCTATGACCATGTATGGAGATGATGCCAAGCAATTGTGTCTTGCTCTGATATTAAGGCATAATGCAATTTGGCTTTATGTTTGTTTAAAATTGCTTAGCTTAATTCTGCAGACATATAAGTAGTGCCTTCTAAGACATTGAACATTGGGCAGAAAGAAACCAAATTAATAGTCTCCAATATTATAGTGTTAATTGATTCTAAATAATGTGCTTGTTGTATAAGACAGGAGTTGCACTATAATGTAATCATAGCGGTATTGGTAGGGTACAGCCATAAAGGATGGGATAGCCTAGAGTGGACCTCTTGGCTATATAAGAACCCATTGCAATCCAAACTCTTTGCATAGGCATAATACATCCAAATAAGGCGATAAAAAAATATTTTAAGAAGAAATGCTAATCTACTTGCTGTTGAATTCCAAAGCGCAGTATCACATGGATTATCTCTAGTCTTCACAGTCTTTTCTTTTTACATGTTTTGGGCTAGTCCTAGATATGTTAGCATTTCCACGGTTTCATTCATCCGTGAATGAACACTGGGTTTCTGCTCAAACAAATCCAAAAGAAATACAGGGAAAGGTACAAAAGTGCATATGCGTGTTTATGAAATATGAAAACGTTGAATAATGTCTAAGTAATATTAGGCCTATTGGATGGACAAAATAAAAGAATAACAAGCCGTTCTTAACCTCCTTATCCTGGGCAGTGCAAGATGATAAGACAAGCTTTTTACGAAAAACATCCCAAAACAACGGCAATGCTAAATTAAGTAAACGCCAGATTTGATGGGGTAATCAGTATACAGTATATATAGCCTATAATGTCTTTAAGACCACACCCGCTGATGACTGATTCTATCAACTCAGGATGCATTTCTTAAACATATGGGCATTTTGTATTAGGAATAGAATCTTATCTTATCTATTGGAAATGTCAGCGTCATTTATATCGCGTTCTGTGCACATAGACATAATGCACCTTGAATGCCAATTTTTTAGACTAGCGGTAATTGACGAAATAAAACTGATAATTAGATTGGAGAGAATTTCAAACTTAACAATTTTGTCCATTAGTAACTTTTAATAAGCCATTGCAAAAATGGTTAGCATTGGGCACCTGTGCGTAAATGCAGTACATGTATCCACACCAAAATGCTTTCATAGCCTCCCATATCTAAAGGCAAATTCCAACCGTTATATTTGACCTACAGAGTTTGGCTAACCTTGTGAGTATTCTTAATATAAGCTTAGTCGCCTGGTTATCCGCAAAAGTTCATGTACTTGCGGAGGTGCCCATCATACAAAGATGCCCAAAAGTAAAGGTTTGGCTGCATTTCAGTTCTTCCTTTTATTTTCACATCAGCACGGATTCAGCCAAGCGCTGCATTCGCAGATTTTTAAACAGAACATTGCTAATGCATCGACAAAAACTGACAAAAAGATGCCGAACATCCATCTCCTCTCTCGTCGGCTTTTTAGCTAGAAGAAAACCTGATTTGTGACTTCATTGTTTTTTTTCTCGCATTTTCCAGACGCAAAACATGCACTTGGCTGCGAGCAAATGTGCATTTTCTACCTCAGTGAAACAATCCCTCTGTTAAGCCAATTCTTAAGTGCATATTTACATGTTCACATGCGTGCAGAAATACGTTAAACCAGATACAGAAACCAGAGCATTTTGCCATAGGCGTTCATGTCAGAAAAGAAATCTTGGGAAGAAAACGGGGTAGTTGAACGCAGTGCGTGAAATTCCGATTTTCCATTCCAAAAATCCTTGTAATACCCCACTGCACAGTTTGTTTGTTTGTTTGTGGAATTTTTAACGTTGGCCTATTTTCGCACCTATTGGGCCCATCACCAACGCCAAGGGG